>PVJL010000551.1:278179-390108 GCA_004026885.1 Lyroderma lyra | reverse complement strand
TGTATAGAAGAAGACATTGGTACTAAATTTATAGACCTAGGACTCAAGGAAGACTTCATGAGCCTGTCCTCAAAGGCAAGGGAAGTAAAAGCAAAAATAAATGAATGGGACTATATCAAACTAAAAAGCTTCTGCACAGCAAAAGAAACCATCAACAAGGCAAAGAGACAGCCAACTGAATGGGAGAAAATATTTGCCAATAACACATCAGATAAGGGTCTAATATCTAAAATATATAAGAACTAATAAGACTTAACAACAAAAAAAACAAACAACCCAATTGAAAAGTGGGCAGAAGAAGTAAACAGACACTTCTCCCATGAAGAAATACAAATAGCCAGCAGACATATGAAAAAATGCTCATCCTCATTAGCTATCAGGGAAATCAAATCAAAACCACAATTGAGATACCACCTCACACCTGTGAGAATGGCTATTATCAACAAGACAAGGAATAACAAGTGCTGGAGAGGATGTGGAGAAAAAGGAACTCTCATACTGCTGGTGGGAGTGCAAACTGGTACAACCACTGTGGAAGGCAGTGTGGAGGTTCCTCAGAAAATTGGGAATGGAGCTACCATTTGACCCAGCAATCCCCCTTCTGGGGATCTACCCAAAAGACTTGAAAATCTTTGTCTGCAAAGACTTATGTACCCCAATGTTCATCGCAGCGCTGTTCAGTGGCCAAAACATGGAAACAACCAAAGTGCCCTGCAACAGATGACTGGATAAAGAAGCTGTGGTACATATACACAATGGAATATTACTCAGCTGTAAGAAAAGATGAAATATTGCCATTCGCGACAAAATGGATGGACCTGGAGATCATCATGCTTAGTGAAATAAGCCAGACAGAAAAAACAAAGAACTGTATGACTTCACTCATATGCGGAATATAAAACTGAAAGCAAAGAAAAAAGAAATGAACAAACAAATAACCCATGGACACAATCAATAGTTTAATGTTTATTTGGGGACAAGTGGGTTAGGGAGGGGAGAAAGGGGAGGGGATGGGAGAGGAGGTGGGGAAGCTAAATATAAGGTGATGGAAAGAGAAGTCACATTAGCTGGTGAACTTATTATATATCAAGTTGACAATGCACTGTAGAATTGTATGCCTGAAATCTATGTAATCCTTGCTAACAGATGTCACCCCAATAAGTCTAACAATAAAAATGAATTAAAAAAAAAGACATAGGTGATGCACTGTAGAATTGTACACCTGGAACCAATATAATTTTTGTTAATCAATGTCACCCCAATAAATTTAAAAATAAAATATGAAAAAAGAAAAAAAAACTGATTTTGCATGAAGTAATTTGAGGACATGCTCATTAATTTATAGCCGCTGAGCCAGTGGCCTGCAAGAAAACTTACACATTTGTTAAATAGTGTGAATCTGCATACTCTACGTTTTGATTCTATGTGATGAGTTCATATTCGACATTAAAGTGGATGCAGCAACCGTTCTGAGAGTAGGAGAGTCTATAGGGTTTACCTCAAATCACTTGAATTGTGTCAACAGAGGTAATGTTAGTCTACATGTCTTGCTTTTCTTATCCATATATGGAAAGACAAAGTACAACATGGCACTGTCTGCTTTTGAGAAATACTGAAGCCATTCTATAAATCATGAGGATGAGGTATATGGAACCCTAATGAAAATAAAGTATATAATAGGAAAAGAACGTGCAGTATATTTTATTCAACTCTCCCGTATGGCCTTATGGATGGATTGTTCCCAGGAGAGAACATAATGGTAGAGTATATTTTTAGTTGCAGATGTGAACTGAATATAGCATCTAGCTGAATATTTTTCCTGGCTTTATCCACATGAAGCACAGATGTTTTACAAATCATCTTTTTATTACAGTTGAGATAACCCAATTAGGTTTAAATATGATCCCATTTTTCAAGTTATGCTGTTTCCGAAGCAGTATACTCTGGATGAGAATTGGCTTTGAGAGATGATTCCAGCCATGACCCCCAGGTCCCTAGTCCTGGGTGTAGCCCGTCCATCCTCTGACATAGAGGAACCAGGTACTAGTCTTACACTTTGGGCAGTCTCCTGAGGAGTGGCGCCTCCTTTCACACCGGGAAAATGAAGAGAGTTGGCAATGGACAGCTTCAGAGAAAGGCATGTTGAAATGAAATCCCTCGAGAAGTTCTCACTGCTGCTCTCATGAGTTAAAACTTGGCTAAGACCTAGATCTTCCAAGTCAGGCAAAGAACGGCCTGCCTTGGATCAGCCACTCCCTGGGCTTATTGGCTTCATGCAGGCGTGTGGGAGTTAGGAGGAAAGAATGTGTCTATCAGTTTACATGGCAGCAACTTTACCTGTCAAGAAAATCCTCTGTGGTTGATTGATACTCATATAAGGCATAGCCACCAACTGAGCTCAGCTCTAAATTGCTTTGGTACCAGGTGACTTTTGTGGCACTCCTGTCCCTTCTCAAACACCTTCCTCCTGGGCCCTCAGTGTCAGTCTAAAGTGTCTTTCAGTAAGTAAGTGACTCCCTTGTACTTGATAAAGGAGCACAGATTGGCAGAAGTAATTGGCACTGGGAATGGTTTTAAAGAAAAACTTTCTCCTTGGATGGCAGAAATGTGCTCTTATACACATTATACTAAGAACACAATAATTCCAAACCAGTGTATTTGAAATTGCTCAGTTTTAAATACCTTTGCCTGGATATGGATACCAACCCAATCTGAAGTTGGGTAGAGTGAGCCAGTGCAATTGTTTGTAGTTTGACCTTTAGTTGGTGCAAACACAGTGCTCAAGCCTACACATCTGAGGGTGCAATCCATTTTCCTTGGTTTTCTGGGACTAACTGCATGAACATAGACACGTGATCACTCAAACACACACACACACACACACACACACACACACACACACTTGCCTCCTCTCAAAAAGATAAGTGATTATCTATTATAAACCATCAAGATATATACAAAAATGTTTGTTTGTTTATTTATATATTATCTATTTCCCAAAAGTAAAAGGTCTTCAGAAATTTGGCACTCAGTCTACTCTGCCAAACAGAAGCCTGAGCAGAACAATTTCAACATCTATACTCAGTTGAATGATGATTCTAGGTTTGCCCCAACTTGAGGGTTTTCCCAAACAAAAGAGCCAACTCCCATGATGGCATTTTGGAAGCAGGAAACAACTTCATCTTCTCAGCTTCTTAAAGACACTTCCAGTCTCTACTTATTAAAGTTTCAAAAGATGTCGTAGTAGTTTATTACCTCATTTACCCTGTGTACATGATTAAAGTGATGCACAAAATAGACCCAAATGTGTGCTCAGAGTCATATAGCCATGGCCAGAAATCATGTGTTGACTTCAGATCTAGAGGGTTCTCCCCATACTGTGCAACATGTTTTTAGACTGACATAATTTCCTCATCAGTGGAGATTCATGGTCTTGTGATGTCAAAGCTAGAAGGCCCTGCAATATCTCCTCCCAATTGCTCCTCAACCCAAAAAATGAGACTAGAGTCCCAAGAGATCCTGTGGTTTGGGCAAGTTCACAGAGAAAATGAGCAACAGAAAAATGCCCAGAATGCAGGCCCAGAACTTCAGAGGTTGGGTCTGTGATTTGTTTTAGGCATCTTCACTCATATTCATCTTAACTTTTATTTTGTGCAAAAATTTGTATTAGGGTCAAAGATGCCAAAAGTCTACTCCTTAAGGGGATAGACTTTGTTTCTCCAAAATGATAAGCATATCAGTTTGCAATAGGCATTTAACATCCAAAGGCCTGGAAGATCCAGTAAGATCATTAAAGAAAACATTAATTTTTGTTTCCTTTTAATAAACACTTTTATCTTACAAACAGGAAATTAAATTTTGCTGAACAGTTCAGGGTTCCAAACCAGCTAGACTCTGTAAATAAGAAGAATGTCAGTGAACAATAGCTTTAATGAAAAACAATGGTAAAGCACTAAGATCTTCCTGAATTATAAGACACAATAGGTAATGTTCAAAATACATGCTAAAATCACATTACATTCCATCTTTCCTTTGTCTAACTGGTGCATTCTTTCTTCCTCTTTTGTATGCAAAGTTAGCAGTTCCTGCTGGCTTAGGTGAGGAAAACAGGGCTAGAACTCAAAAGTAACCTCTCCATGGTCCAACTGGATTTATTTATGGCAGTTCTGTGCTTTAGAAGGATATGGCAAGCTACAAAAATTACACTCTCAGAGGCACCTCTCTGTAGGCAAGGCGCTGGCGTGGGTATCTTCTAAAGCTTGTCCCAATAAAGTTCATGTGCAACCAGTGTGGACAATCACCGGGCCAGAGACACACGTTTGCTCTTTAGACTTCTCTACTTGCTGTAGATACTCTCACGTGCTGTGGATACTCTCACGTGCTGTGGATACTCTCACGTGCTGTGGTGCGTGCTGAGGACAGAGATGTGAAATCTACAGATTCTTAGAGGTTGCTGTGATTGAACAAATGGTGCAGTTCGTGGGGCAGAAAGAGATGGTGTGGTAACCTTTCAAATCCACTCTTTCAAACCTTGAAACTGTTGAATCAACTGTGTATTGTGTTCAGTTTCTTCTAGAACCAGGGCTTTACAAATTTCTCTCTCTAGTTCTACCACCAGAAGGTGTTTAGCATCAGCCAAACCTGTTTCCAGCAGATGATGTCACTGTCTTAGTTTCCTCAATTATAAATTTTGTCACCACTAGTATCTATTTGCTTTCAGGCTTCTCTTGAAAATTAAGTGCCCAGCCCAGTGCCAGTGAATGAAAAAGCAGTCAGAAAGCATCAGCTGATTTTTATCAAGTGCCTTCTTGCATTAAAATGATCTTGTTCTTCTCATTGCTCAGAAAAACCTAGAACACACTGACTCATCTTCCTTTTCTATACTTTGACTTTCTCTTCTATTGGGTGCATAGGATCCATCAGGGTTCCTCTTTCAGCTGTGTCATCCTCTTGGATGAAAACATTGTCTGGCCTCTGAAAGACTTATGGGTCTGTAGATTCTTACTGTTCGAAGTCCAGAGGTTTGGACCCCTGCGGGGTGGGCTTAGAACAGATTGTAGTGTCCCCTTTTTAATCACAGGTTTTATAGTCTGAAAGGAACTTCCATCCCACCTACACAGGATTCTCTCTGATAAATGATTGAACAACCTTTCCTTGAAAATTTAAAGTGATAAAAGACTCTGTACTTCACAAAGTACACTCTGTTGTTGGGCAATTCTAATTTTTCTCTTTTTTAAAAGGAGCAAAATCTTTGTATTGAGCAAAATCTGTCTGCCGTACAATCTCTCATTTTAGCCTAGCTCTTCTGTTACTCTCAAAGATCATCTGAAGTCAGAATGGTAGATGAACTTCATCCCTGTTTTTGTTGATTTGGCAGTGGATGTGTGAAATGTGGTGATGAGGGTGAGGAGGCTACCTTGTGGCTCCTTGGGAAAGAGAAGTGACCTAGGACCTAGGGGAAGGCACTGCATAACCAAAGGCTGATCATAGTCTTACCCTATTCTTATGTTTTTCAAGCATTTTATTTCCAAACTTAAACATCTTGATTTCTGCATGACCCTTCTGTGCATTTTTAGTTTGTGTGTGTGCACGTGTGTGTGTGTGTGTGTGTGTGTTCAACAATATAAATCTCAGTCTAGATCTGACTAGTACAGGTTAAAAAATAATTTATTTATTTATTTATTTCTCAGGATAGTCCTTTTCCATAACATTTGACACCCATCTCTGTTTTGGGAGAGTCCCTACACCTTGGTGAATTTCATAATCTTCAGTTTCTCTATTTGGGCCTCAGATATAATTTTGTAGCCCATTCTGTTGTTTACTGTACTCAGTCTCTCTTTCTACTTTAACATTTCTGCAAAAGTGATCAGCCTGGTGTCAGTGTTCTTGTCCAAGACACCGAGAAGCTGCCAGGTTTATCATTCAGGCTTTCTATCAGCACCCTCTCCCTACACCATGCTTTCTACAACCACTCTTGTGCTCTTAACTAGCTCAAACATACAATTCCAGCCAAAGTCTTTGTAAATTATAACCCTTCTTGTGGTGTTTGCATTTTAATAAAGGGCTCTGGAGGCCCTGATGTTATTTCAGGCAGCAGCACAAAAATTGAAAAGCACTGAGACTAGCGAGAAGACCGGGTCAGGTGGATTGCTCAGGCGATTAGGAGCAGAGCCAAGAGAACTTATGTGCAAAGTTCTAAGCCCCAACGGGGTGCTGAAATGTGTCTGTGAGCAGTGGGCCAACAGTCCGAGTTCACTAGATGAGTCATGGTGGCCTAAATGGTCCCAACTGCCCCTCTAATTTTGCTGGATGATCCCTGATGAGTGATCCTTCCAAGTCTTCACTGACAGCTCCCAGTTCCTATGTGCATGGGTAGGACTAGGAGGGACATCTTAGAGCACCCTTCAACTCCACTAGCCTGAGATTTATCCTGGATAAGCTTTGTTTTTTCTTATGTGGGTAGTTTCCTGGCTGGGAATCGAACCCAGGACGCGGTGTTGACAGTGCCGAAGCCTTAGCCACTACACCACCAGGGACTCCCTACCCTGGGTAAGCTTCTAATCTTCAGCAAGATGCTGCTGTTGTCACAGGTGCACCCACACCTTACATGATTGCAGGGTAATTGAACATGACTCCATGCCCAGCTATCAGCCCTGGAGCTGGGAGCATCAAGCATTGCACCTTTCCCTAAAGCTTCTTTGCTAGGGATTATTAATTTTCCTCTTTGTGAATTCAAGACAACCTGGCCTAATCATTTATACTATATTTTAATTATAATTTCAGCTATAAGAGGAAATAAAATTCTAAATTAACAATCAGAGAAGACTTTTCAAAATTATTTCTAACTCATAAAGTACCAGCCTTTAGATAACCTCATCCCAGAAATTCAAGTCTGTAACTCATTTTATTGAAGAGTGAGGTGTAAGCAGATAACTATACTGTGAAAATTAGGCAGCCTAGAGTCTAATCTCAGCACTAAAATTTAGCAGTAAATTACAGCCCAAACCTGGGCCTGGAGCTATATAGAGGAGGGGTCCAATCTGTGCTGAATGGGTGGCTTACAGAAACTGGAGACTAAAGCAAACAGCTAACCAAGAGAAAGGAGAGGAACTGGAACCATGGACCTGAGACACTGATGACCACATGCCAGGGCATGTGAGGGAAACCATATAATTTTGGAAAGGTCACCTCCATGGGAAAGTGAAAGCAAAATAGCAAGAGCTACATGCACGCCAAGCAAAGCTATGCAGGCTGCTTCTGGGCTGGGTCTATAGCAACAGCGTGACTAGGGTGGCCATCGTATTCCTGTTGTCCACAATTGACAAAGCCCCCTCCTCACCAATGGGACATCACTGTGATGCCACAGACTTGGGCTTTCCATTCACTTTGTGAACCTCAGAAAGTCACTTAACCTCTCTAAGCCACAGTCAACTTAGGTGGAAAATGAGTAGGATGGGCCAGAAATTGCATTCCCTCTGCACCTCTGAAAGCACTCCAATTTTTCTAGAAGGACTGTTCAAGTATATTAGCATACCAGAAATACATATTCAAGTAAATGTAGCTAAACTAGAATACTAGGTCTCCATGGAATTCATTCTGGATGTACAATCCAGTCTCAGCAAAGCTTTAAAGGTATCTAAGTGATCCACATGGTGGAGTGTAGCTGAGAATCTATACCATGAAGACATTTTGTTCAACTCTTAATGAATCATTACTTATTTCGGGGATGCTTCTTGGGGCCAGGATAAAGGGAGCACATACACATGTTTATAGCAAGTTAGGTTTGTTTAGAGGCCATGGAGCCTTTTCCCCAGAAATCAGAATAATCCATCTTGGAACCCCCCTCTGAAAGAAATTTGGGGCATTTAGTGTAAAAGCCTAGTCTGGCCAAAGTGCAGTCAGAATCCTTATGCTGCCAAATGTGAAACCTTCCTGAGATCCAGACAGGAGCAGAGTCCCAGTACCATGACTTCTTCATTCTCTTAACCCTCCGATTTCTGATGAAATGCAGAGATTGTCTTGGAATGGCAGACAGTGCCTGGCCTGATGAAGTAGTGTTGGGCATGGTAGACTTGTGCATGAAGTACACATCAGAATTCAAAGAGCTCTTAGAGGATAGAATGTGGAACCCTTTTGACCTGGGAAAGGAAGTGAAGAATAAAATCCTGAGAAGGCTACTAAGCAAAAGCAGAGTCAAAGTCAAGGGGCTGAATCCATGAGGGTAACTGCTCTCATTCCTAGGACAGTTTTCTGAGTACCTTGTGGTCACTGTTGCTTGGACAGGGAGTGGAATCAGAGCTGTAGCCCTTAACTAGTGTTTTTCCCAAAGCTTTTATATTTAGTTATCCTGCTAAACTCTTCTTTATTATTTAGTATACTTTTTTCTGATAAATAATATATCTTTAGTAAAGAAAAATATATTTAAAAAGCATTAGAAGAATCAGCTATA
The DNA here is from genome assembly GCA_004026885.1 of Lyroderma lyra. Taxonomy (NCBI): domain Eukaryota; kingdom Metazoa; phylum Chordata; class Mammalia; order Chiroptera; family Megadermatidae; genus Lyroderma; species Lyroderma lyra. Next base: position 381,659 of record PVJL010000551.1, on the reverse strand, counting down.
ATTCTAACAGTGAAATGAAAACTGCAGGATTCAATATTATAGATACTTTTTCAGGAGATTTGGAAACTATGTACTACTGCATTTTCTTAACTAGAATTTAGCATGTCATGTTTCTCAATATATTCTATTTTTCTTCTGCATCATTCAATAATGTTTTAAAAATTTCAAATATCAATTCTACACTTGTCTCTCTGTATTCATCCTAAGTCTCTTCTCTCTTCCTTTCTTTTCCTTTTCTATATTAAGGTGGATCTTCATTATGGGATTTTTCTCATTTATCATTTATGATAAAAAGAAAACTCAGGAATTTTGTATATTTGTTTTTATTTAGCCTCCAGATTGAATTTTATTATTAACTTAAATACATCAGTTAATTATTATAAGTTTTCAGTACATGTGAATGATATGTTTGTCTTCTTTTTAATGATTACAGCCTTTAAGCTTCTTGTTGTATGTATGTAATAGCTAGAACTTTTTTGTCATTATTATTTTGTCTTTAATTGAACTATCTCTAAAATGATTTCATTGTGTTGTACATTGTGTTCAAATATTACTTTCAAGTTAGTATTTGTTACCACTTTAAAGAATGTATCCATTTTTTCAGTTTCTCTAAATTTTTAAAAAGCTTTAAATCAATAATGATGTTAAATCTTTATGCTTTTTTCACATCTACTGAAATAATTATATGTTTTTTTCTCTTGAATATCCTTTTGTGATGTGTTATATTAAGTTTTCCTATATTGTCTTTCTAAAAATGCTGGGATAAATGCTTCTATTAGTCAGGGACCTGGAGTTCTTTCTGAATCTGCAGACTCTGGCCAGTGAGTAGAGAAGAAAGAGAATGTGGGATAGTACACCCGCAGTGGTAGTAGGTGACACTCCTTACAACACTCACACTACATTGGTGAGAACTAGTCATATGAGTCCATCTAAGCTGCAAGAGAGGCTGGAAATGCAGTGTAGCTGTGTGCACAGGTAGAAAGAAAATGGGGTTTGGTTAACAAACAACATGGTCTCTTGTACAACTTTCCTAGTATGCATTATTCTTTGAATTTTCTGTCAGATTCTATTTCTAGTATTCCAGTTAGAGCATTGTATATTGATTCCAAAACAAAATTGCCTAGTCATTTTTTTCTGTCTGTGATATTTTTGTAAGATTTTATTAGCCATAATTTGCAATGCTTTCCCTATGCTTACCAATTTATTGTTTTATTTTCTGAAAGATTGAAGGATCTAGGTCATTTGTTTCAGAACTCTTCTTTTCACTTTTTTTCTCTGTTGGAACGTTATATCCAGATTGATTATTATTCAAATGTTAACTTTTCACATAATTAGTGATTATTTAATAAACTTAAAAATAATTGCTTACACTGAGCTTTAGTTAAACAAGAGAGTTTCTGCGTTTCCCACCAATGGTTATTGTGAAGTTTCCATGCAAATTCGTATATGTGGATTCATATCCCAGTCAGCTGGCATGTCCTGCTTTGGTTTTATATTTTTGAGGAACATTTCATAAATAAAAAATGTAAGTTCCTTGCACAGGTAGACAATTTGTCTAGTCACAGATACTTGGAATTCTTTTAAAATGATTTTTCTCTTTAAAACTAGACCCTTGTCAAAACTGCAAGAAGTTTGACACTGGACTAACTCTCTGTTCCATTAGAATGTTCTTCTTCCTTTTTTTCTTCTTCTACCCTTCTTTTCTCCTCTTCCTTCTTCTCTTCTTCCCACTTGCTGATTCTCCCCTTTTCCTTCCCAACCTGCTTATTTTTAATCCTCAGATGCTTCTGGAAGTCTTTATTCTTGAAATTAAAAATCTAAGTGCGTGCTCAGGCAGTTTTGTTGTAATTAATTTTGCTAGTAGCGAGTGAACCTTTTCCAATTCAGGTTTCCTTAGTTCAGCTAGTTGTCTTTGTTTCTTACAGCATCTCCTTAACTGCACTGATTCTGTTTTCTCTTCTTGAGTTTCCTTTTAGACGTATATTCAATGTTCGGAATCTTTCTTCCATCTCTGTATTAGTTGAATATAACAAAATGTCCTACTTAAACCAGATTAAATAGTAAATAAAATGTATTGGTTATATTTCTGAAAACCTGAGTTCATGCTTTATCCAAGGAATGAGAAGAGTCAACGATGGTGTTTCTGTCAATTCTTTTGGCTCTAGAGTCCTCCTTACGTTGCCTTCATCTCCAGGCTAGCTTCTTGCATGGTATCAGGATGGTTTCTAGAACCATTTAGGGAGATCATCTTCCTCATTCACTCCTAGCAAACCTCCTCGCACAATGACTGAATAGAAATTCTAATCTCTCAAGCAGGTCACTTTGAATAACACCATAAGCCCAGAAATAATCACTGTGGAAGGAAAGATGTGGTTAGTAGGTTACTGCACAAGAGACAACTGCCTCATCACACTCAAAACTCGCATCTTTAGTCCAATTTTTATATATTTGTTCCTCTTTGATTTTTGCATACATTTCTCAAGTTAATTCTCCCTTGGACTTGTTAAATTCTCTGTGATTGTGGAGGTGAGATTAGATTATACTTCTCATTTTCATTTAAGGTTTAAAATATATTTCAGATTATTACTCCTTCAGGAATATCGGTACTGATTATACAGATTCAATATTCCTTCAGATGTTGATGAGAATATGACTCAGAATTTTATTTCTTTTTCCCTAATTGAAGAGTTTTTCTGATTCTTCAGGGAGGGTTGCATTTTTAAAAATCTCAGACATGTTTCACAGACTCAGTGATTTTTCTCTCAAAATTAACCTATACGACCCTCCACACATTTCAAAGAAACTTCATATTATTTTCAATAACCGATTAATCTAACATTTCTTCTCACTCCCATACCTTGTAAGTACTGAGGATGTTGGAGAAGGTCGATTATATCTGTCACTTAGCAGTGCCTAAATTTCTTCTTTTTCAAAATACTCTATTTAGCACAAGTATTGCATTTTTCTTATTCCTCCCATCTCCACTACACCCAACAATGTGGTGTTTGGGTCTTTGTGGGAGTTTGGCTATGTGTCCTGTGACCCTGGGGAGGAGGGTTCCATGTCTGCACATGAAGTCTTAAATAATGTCTCTACATTGGCCTCTATCTTGCCAAATTCCTGGTTTTGCAACCAGTGCCACCTGGCTTTCAAGCCTGTAATGACAATGTCACTGATCACAAAACCTGTTGCTATCACTTTTGAATGCTATCCCAATGCTTGGCATTCTCTTTTTAATCCCAAGACTCTGCTGCTTCTCAAGTTCCATTGGTTCAACACAGCCCCTCTCCAGGAGTTGAATAAGCTTTTGGAGCTCTGCCTGCTGTATAGCATTTATGGGGAGCCAGAAACATCACACTGGCTGCTTATCCAGGTATCTTCTTCTGCTAGTGAGTGCTATACCATCTCTTTAACCCCATTTTGGCCATGTGCCCAGCCAAATGAAGAGTTTTCCATCATGCTACAGCCAGGGAGGTGGCTCAATACTCAATATTATTTTCAAACTTTCTCAAACTTGTCTAAATTTTTATAGCTCCTTTCCACTGATTTGGGCAATCCCATACCTTGGTACATCCCTGAAACTCATCTTCCTCCCATATCCTCCAGAGAAAGGGATAGGATACCCACCTCTCCTTACTCTCTAGCACCATGCATCGTATATCAAGATCTCTTCTCTCTGTGCTTATGATATACCTGCTGATTATTCTACCAGGTCTGACTCTTTGTAAAAACTCACAAATAACCATGAAGTATATGAGTATATTGGGTTCCTATTCCCCAAACCATTCATAGAACAGGAAGAGGCGTTGCTTCCTGGATTTCTGCATATATATGTCGTTTGTTCTAGAAAGAATCCCCGCAGACTAGATTTTCTTTCTCTCTTTGTTGTAACCAATGTTGCTTCTCTGCAATGGGAGTATAAGGAGTTCTTCCTGATAGCTACTTTTACAGTAGGGAAATTGGAGTCAGTCCTCTGCCTTTCTCAATCTAGAAACATCTGCTCTACTTCTAGCAGATATTTCTATGCATAGGTGGTTCTCCATTTCATTGCCAATGGTGGTGACTTCTATGTTTATATTCTGCTAATCCTTCTACAAAAATCTGGAAATGGTGGATTTAGATATCAGTGTTCACATTATCATATTACCTACAAATCTCAATGTGTTTAGTAAATTGTAAAGCTTTGAAAAATATAATAAATTACAATATTATTTTTCAAATGATTTTATCTTTTGTCTAGAAAGATGACATTTTCTCACAGTGTCAGAAAGGTTGTTTTTCCAATAGTGTGTTTGTTGAGTACTTCCTTGCCTGGTTTCTCTTACAACCAATAGTATCATGTATTTAGCTAGTGGCAGATAACACAGTCAAGGACTATGGGGCAGAACATAGTGTTTTAGTGCCAGATGCTTAGAAGTCACACCTTTGCAGCACTGGGCCACTCAGACTGTACCTGAGATCATCACATGTGGAATGGGTGTGGCATAACATTCAAGAATATAATATGTACAGTAAGTAGCATTGATCCAAATATATCCTTCACTCTTGCTAGCTACTTGACTCCTGGTAAGGTATTTGACTTCTCTAAACTTCACTGTCCCTCTCCATAAACCACAAGAACATCTTCCTCCTTCTAGTGGTAAAACATGTGGGACCTAGCACACAGTAGGCACTGTGATTATGGTAATTTTTATTATTACCATGGGTTTAGTGGTAGTAATAGCACTAATACTGTAGTGAAAGTCCACGGAAACCTCTCTTGTCTTGCCAAAATCAAATTTACTGCCATATAAGCAGCACATAATTGCATTGCATTGCAAACATTTCAAGGACAAGCAATGACTTCCTTAACAACAGTCTTCTTGAGAATTAGGAAGATGACGCTTCCCAAAGAAAGCTCTCTACACCACCCAATCATTTGGAATTGGAATAGTTCTTGGGGAGACAGTTGATCTGCAACATGCACTGGAATAGCAGGACCCTGTTACAGCTGACAATTAGCTCTTGTCCAAGTGGTCCATGAAGTATATGGGCCAAGCATTTGTTTTATAGTGCTTTTAAAAGAAGGCTTCAAATGTTGCTGAGTATCTAAAGTCTCAGTTGTTACATGTGGAGGGGACACCTTGCATGCTTAGGTTTTCTCTTTTAGCAGCAGGAGCATATCCCAAAGGCTGCACTTGGTATGTCTTGCCAGCCCAGCATCTCTAGGCTATTAATATAAACTATGTCTTAAACATTGGACTCCATACTCATTTGCTTAAGATGGAATTTTAAAATCTTTCTTATAAATGGGAGACCTCAAATTACACACCAGGTATTGAACTGATGCTTTTTCGAGCCAGTGTCTGAGACAGAGGACAAGGTCTGGGCATGGTAGTTATTGTTGGTAATGTCAGCAGTGAACCAGTGGCAGAACATGATTATGCAGTCAGTCCTGGTGGAGTAAGGACACTGTGAAGGTTGATTACTATGGCAATCATGAGGCTGCAATGATTAGAGGTATGCCTAGTGGGTGCATGGACTAATTCCTAGAGAAAAGTCATATAAACCAATAGTCATTACAGGTATCAGTCCTTTACAGTGGTGTGAACAAGGTGCTATGGAACAGAGAGGAGAAAGCAACCGGTCCTATGTAAAAACCTTGGGGGGATTTTCTAGAGATGGGAAGGGTCTGCCTGGCCCTTGATAGAGAAATCGAAGATCATCTAGATAAGAATAGCAAAATCTTATGAGAACATAGTGTCATTTAAAGAAAACAAGTGTCTGTTATAACAACAAATCCAAAATGATGTTGGCCATATACTATTGTTTATTATAATTGCTCTAACCATTTAATTATGTTTTGAGGCGAGGGTTGGTTCCCTGAGTGGAGATGAAGCCCAGGCCGCAGTGGTGAGAGCACCGAAGCACAGCCATGCACCACCAGGGAATCCCACATTTAATTATTAATAATAGACTTATGAAATAAGAAATTTAAGTTTTCCACATCTACTCAAAAGGGCATATAATGTAGCTTCCTAGGAATAAAATGAAAATCTCTCCAAAGTGCCTTCCAGAGAGTTAGAGCAGAAGATGTGCTGTTCTTCCTGACTTTCCATGGGGCACATGCAAGGCAACGAAGGTCACACCTTCTTCTAGAGCTGTTTCCCAGCCAGGATGAGGCATAGGTGGGGCATCCTGTCTGACTGCTTCCTGAAATACTCATGCTGTGTCCCAGGGACCAGAAGTAAGATGAAGATCACTGGCCTGAGCAGAGATTTTTAGAGCCTGAGCCAGAGAACTGGTGTCAAATCCCAACTTTTCTGCTGTTACCCAGACTGACTCTGGCCGAGATGGTAGACCTCTCTGCCCAGCCCTCTTTTAACTTACACTTTAACAACCAGAAATGTGGCCACTTTAAACTAAGTGCCCAGCCCTTTAGCTGGACATTCCATCTAGATTTCTGAATACCATTTCTCCATTCAGTTTCAATCCACTAAATCCTAGTATGTGTGACCTTTGGGGTATAAGGACTGAGGATATTTCTGAGAACAGCGTTGGCAGTGTTCTGAGAGATAGCACTTTTTATACTCCGTCTTGCTATGCTTCCTTTTAAAAGTGCCCTTTGTGCTACAGAAGTCGATGTAGTCCTTCCTTCATGGCTCACATTGGCAAAAAGAGCATTAACTGTGAGCTGCTTGACACATATTTGGCAAAGAGCTGTTTGTGAGGCACCTCCTACTGGAACATTTTCTACCCTCCCCTTGGTGGAAATGACCTCTCCCTTCCCAGGGTGACTTTAATGTCCCCTGAGCCTAGTGGTGATGCCAGGCAGATAGCAGGCCACCCATAAACATCAGGGAATGGGTCAGTCACAGAGCAGGCCTGCCAAGGAACAGGAAGGGCAGGATTTGAGTTATTCTTAAACTGTCCTCTAGCTTCCTCCTGACTTGAGGAGATAGTTCTGACCATGCATCTCCTAACCAGAGAAGTCACATAAGTAGTGGATATCTGCCTGTGAGGTATATCCCCGGGAGGGGATGTATAGTTGTCAAGCACGTCTCTGTAGCAGGGTCTGCACCTGCAGCTACAGGTGAGTTTCTTATTTAATCTCCACTGTATGATGCAGTAGTGTTGTCATGGCCATTTCATAATGAGGAGACTGGTCCAGGAAGATGAAGTGCTTTGACCAGGCAGTAACTAGTGGAGACCAGGTGGGCACTGGGCTGGCTTGGCTGCACTCTGCTACCCTCTGGAGCTCACTAGGCTTCTGTGCAGACATGGAGGCTCAGAATTCCCTATAGCCTCTGGACATGTCTTCTGGGGTGAGAGGCACCTCAATCTCACTGTGTGAAGGTGGACTCACATTCTCCTCAGCTGGCATTCCCTCCTGTAATGTACGTCTTCTGTCTAATGCCTGTGCAGCAGCTAAGCTGTGGCTTCTTCAGCCAGACCATGTGGGTTTGAATCCTGGGCCCACCACTTACTATGTGAGCTCAGGCAAGATACTTAATCTCTCTGTGCCTCAGTTTCCTCACTTGTATAATGAGATATGCACAGTACCTACTTACAGAGTTAGGAAAGTTCAAATGATTTTTCCCAGAATAAAATGCTTAAAGTTGTGTCTGGCACATACCAAATGTTATGAGTGTTGGATATCATCATGATATCATCATTGTCATAAATACCATCATCTGAATGAAACTGTGTAAGATATTGCTGAGTCCACCCTATTCCTCCATTCTTTTGGGGTCAGGCATCTTGACTCCTATTTCTTGAATCCATCTCTTTCGCTCTAGCCCATTCACGGTCTCCAACCCCACACAATTGCAACTGTTTCTTACCTTGTTTTCTCTGACTAATACCTTACCTTCTCATTCATCACCTGCCTTGCTCTTGGAAAGATCTTTCTACAGTCAAATCTGAACATGGCATCTGCTTAAAAACTGGGTTTGTCTCTCCATTGCCCAGATGATCAGTTCCTAATTCCGGTTTCCATTACTTCCTAATTTGACATTTTTTAGTGGTGTATTTTGTCCTGTCATCCATTGGCCTCTACTTGTTCGATCTCAGAAAACACTCGTAATTTCACATTCCCATAACTTATCTGTGCTGTCCCTTTTCCCAGATGCCTTTTTCTTTTTCTACCTGGCAAACTGCTACTCCTTTGCCTTTGTCCTTTAAGAGCTATTGGGTATTCTTTTTGGAAGCCTGTGACTCGTGCCCTGGCTCCGGATCCCCCCACCCTCACCCCAATGAACTTCCAGAATAGCACTCTCAAACTTCCTTTCAAATCTACTTAGTTCTCTCCATTCTATGAATTTCTTACATATTTCTACATTCCCAGCACCTGGCAGAGGGTCTCGCCTTGGTAAATGTTTGTTGATATAATACTTAGAATGGAGAATAAGTTCTCTAACTTTTTGTTTTAAGATAAAGGCACCAAAAAAAAAAAAAAAAGAATGCATCATGGCCAGTATATTTTGGCATTGCTTTACAAAATGTTTTGAAATTACATCTTAAATTTGGTTAGATGGGTTCTAACTACACTTTCTTTTCTACTGTCCTATAGGGAAATTGCCTATAGGGAAATTGATGATCATATTTTGCTGTGTATAATGCACACTTCTTTTGCCCAAATTTGTGAGAGAAAAATAAAGATGTTCATTATACATGGGTAGTAATAATTCTGTATCTATATATGTTTTCAATTTTTTATTTATGCTTATGAGTTAAAAGTATAACTCTAGGAATCAGTAACAATATCTGTATGCAAAGTAATACCCTGGAATATAATAATCAGTTTTATTGAACTTATGATGAACTTACAAAAAAAGCAATTTTGGCCAATGATTCAATGAAATGAAATGAAGAGTAATGTATTGTTTTCCACAGAGTAAGTGGTTCTGACTTGGTAAAATAGGTGATGCTAACTTTATTATCTAGGGTGAACATAAAATTTCTTTACAAAACAACAAACAAGTACCTAAATATTAACAAATAAAAATTTGAATTGAAAAGTTAAAATGAAAGATTCGTTCCCTGAAAGTTTAGGCCAAAAATGTGGGTGCACATTATACATGGGACACATGATATACAGCAAAATATGGTATGTGAGCTCAGATGTTCTTTATAATAAAATAATTTCACTATCTTTTGTGGGAACCTATCAAAAATCTGGGATGCCTGGATTAAACTTTAAATGAACAGGAAGTTTCCATTTTAAAAATGCAAACAAATACAAGTAAATGGGCCTAAGCTACAAGAATTTTGAGAGGACTGAAAACAAGTGCCTAAGAGATGCTGTGGTTTCCATACCTGGGAGTGAGAGCCCTTCTTGACCTTCCTCTGCTACCACAGACTCCTGGCACATGAGTGACTGTGTTTGGATATGCCTTCTTGTCCATTTCAAAAGAAGCCATCTTATAATGAGTGAGTCAGGATAAAGGTTATCTCAGCTTCACGTTTGCAATGTAATGGTTTGGCTTAAAATTTTAGACTTTCAAGTTGCAAGGTGTTCTTTTACAGATGATGAAACTGGAGTCCAGGAGATTCCACTGACCTGCTTGAGACCCACCCCCGCTGCTCCACATAATCCCTCTGTCTACTCTCCACTCTTCAACCTGATTCCTTGATGCCTGAGCAGGAACTAAACTTGGGCTCTTTGCTTCAGCCACAGGTCTCTTTAGAGCTTGGGAGAACAACTTCTTCCATTTTCTCTGGAACCATGACAGTCTTTACATCCTGTGTTGGCTGTTCCATCTGCAGAGTCACATTTTGTGTCACTCAGTTTGAAGTGGTGTTGAGATGTGCTTGAAGAGGAAGGACTGTGGGAAGGAACTTGGCAGCTTCAGAGAAGCCTTGTGCAAAGAGCTGTGCTGGGTTTGACCTAGAGTTTTGGGCTTTGCATCCACAGTTGGGGCAGGGCATCAAAAAGAACTTCCTGACAGATGGAGCAGAGCGAGCCTGTTGGCTTATCTTTCCAAAACTCCATCTATCTAGTAAGGGAACAGCTGCTCTTGAACCATTTCCCAGGCTGAAGGGCTGAATAAGAATGATCCAATTCAGCAAATATTTATCAATGACCACTGTGTTCTGGGTCCTACACTATATGCTGGGGGAAAAGACATAGTGTGATTCCTACCCTTGGCAAGTTCAAAGTCTGGTAGGGAAGACAGATGAGTAAACAGTAAACTACTACATAAAACGTTGGACTTTACCCTTGCATAATGAACAACGTATGACGGAAATGAAAGTGAGGGACAGGCAATTCATAGGGATAAGTTCTGAGAAATGGTTAGAAGCATGAGTCAGATTAAAGAGATACAAAGTAGGTTGCTGAGTGAGAAAGAGAGAGGGAGGGATTGGGGGTGAGAGAGAGAGGGAGGGAGGGAAGAGAGAGAGAGATAGATAGAACAAACAGGAGCAACAGTAAAGAGTATGGATCAGCATGGAGAAATAAAGTGAGGTTGACACCAGTGGTCCAGGGCATAATGCCCTTAAAGGAGTTGGGGGCAGTGATGATATAAAAAGGATCCTGGGAGAGAAGGGCCTTGACTGCTCTGGAATTAGGAGCATTTCCTTTGGTAAAACCCAACTGTGCCAAAAAGGAAGTATTTTCCCAGTTGCCTGTGACCTCAGCTCTAAACCCTTAGAATAGTGGCATGCAATGTTTGATTCCTGGAATCAATTAACAGAAAGCAGGAGCTGCTTTACTTTTGTTGCAGGCTAACAATACCTGGTAACAGTGCTGTCTGTTTTAATATGCACTGTAGTATTTTAACTGCAGGATTAATGGTGAAAATTCTGAAAAATGATTGACACGCTTGCCCTGATGTGCTTTCTTTGGCCCCAGGGGAAGGGTCTCTTGACCTTTCTGTTGTTTGGTTCCTTCAGGCTGGCTCCAGTCTGTCCCTCAGTTTAGTAAATTTTACCCAAGAGTCTTCCTTCATATCTCACTATCCAAAAGGGCAAATGTTTGGCAGATTTCTCTCAATGCCTGATTCATCTTGTATTTCTAGAAAAGTAAGAAGTGTCACCAGGGTCTTTGGAAATGGAGACACAGAGGACACCCACAGACACAGAGCAATGAGCTTTGATGGCAGCCCTGCATTGAGACAGCGATGCTCACCTTCTCTGCAAACCACTGTGTGCATGGCACTACCTTGTAACCAGTGAAAGGAGTTCTTTTCAGAAGCTTCTTAGACTAAGAATAACCACAGAGCCCTCTTAGTCTAAACCTTTCATCGAAACTGAGGCCTGTGGAGGTGCAAAGTCAAATGGGTTTATTTAAGCTAGATGTTTGAGGGGAAAGGCATGGTGAAGTCAGAGGGAACTAAGTGAGGAAAGAGGCTTGTAGAAGAATCTCATCTCTCAGGAAAGACTCCTATCAACCAAGTCATGAAAGACTAATGGATAGACCAGAAAAATGAGAAATTAAAATGCTGGAGAGGACAGAACACTGGGTCCCTGTGGTTGTATATTTTAATCTGTATAGGCATGAGACATGAATAAAGTCACTAAGAATTTGAAAGTGCCACTTAGGCAGAATGCTGCCTGCTACTTACCTGCCTCCCTCTGGTTAATTTCAACATACCTGTTGGAGTGCAATTCAACTGATATATTTTAGGAAGCCTCTTGGGTTGCTCCTACTAGGTCAACTTGCTTGATTATTGATCTTATAACATCAAATCCCTCTCCTTCAGAACACTTGTAATAATTGCAATTTCCACCTTATTATTTGATTGAAATTGGTCTCTCCATTAAACTATAAGCCCCATGAAGGCTTGAACCATGTCTGCTTTGATTCACAATTGGGCCCCAAAGGCCAGGTATGACACCTCATATGTTGAATTAATGAATAAAATAATGAATAAATAAGATTTCTTGAGAATCAATGTTTGTTAGCAAAAGATAATTTAAAACTGAAAGTTTGAAACTACTATGAGAAATAAGAGAATAAATATATAAAAAGGAAACAAAAATTGTGGTACAGATGTGAGGCACTGGCTGACACAGAGGCCATATCTTTACAGTGGTTTGGGGTGCAATTGTGAAATTGTCTTAGTCACTTCACTTGTTGAGCATCCATGTTGTGTTGTGCTTCATGCTAGTTGTTGGGGATAGCTATATCTCTCATGGGCTTTCCAGTCTAATTATCTATAGTCCCTATGCAAAAAAAGTAGTGAGATTGATTCAGGATAGGAAATATACTGGGTAAGTTCATTCATAGGACAGAAGTATGAGTAACTTGGGAATGCTGTTGATTAAAAAAAAATCAGGTGATCAATCTTGAAGGTTTAGGCTGGAAAAAAGAAACTAAAGCCATTTTAAAAGAGAGTTGGTGAGAGAAAGAGTGAAAAGAAGGACAAAAGAAAGGAAGGAAGGAAGGAAGAAAGGGAGGGAGGAAGGAAGGAAGGAGAGAAACAGAGAGAAGGAGATTGAAAGTCTAACTGAAGAACATGGAGATAATAGCAGCCTATGTTCTCTGTAAGTTTAAACTACAATTGTGGTGGGAGTGTGGGAACCAGAGAGTGAGAAAGATGCAAATGTGACATCTAATTTTAAGATTTTAGACACAAGTCATTTTTATATGTTGATTGGGTTTTGCCATTTGTGTAGATACCTGGAGTTGGATAGAACTGAGAATCAAGACACTTAGAGATGTTAAGACATTGTGAAAGCCACGTGTTCATCTGAATAGGCATTGAAGCCTATTCAATAGGAAAGAAAACCAAAATGTCTCAGATAACTTCTAAACCAAATAATCAGTGACAACATATCCTACACATATCAAAATACAAATGGATGAAGATAAATCGCCAATTGCAATAATATTCTCATGATATTTGAAATGTGTGGGAAATGGTGGTAGAAGCTGAAAGAATTTATAACAACCTTTATAACTAGAGAACCCCTAAATCATAAACAGGTACTAACTAGACATTGCAGTAAGCTATCCTAAAACAACCATACAAAACTAGAAAGGGCTTGTAAGGTTCTAATCTGAGGATGAATAAAGGGGCCATAATGATGTCAGATGGTTGGTATAGGGTTCTGGGCCCTGTGGATTTTCAAAATAACATTAAACAAAACTAAAAACAAAAACAAAAACCCTTCTAATTTTCAGGATAAAGCATTAACTGAGGAGAATATACTAGAGTAAAATCTAAATTGAGTATGGTAGGGACAGTAGGGGCAAAGGAAAGAGAAGGTTCAAATAGAAGAGGGGAGGGTGAGAAGGTCAGCAGGCCTTCCAAAGTTTTAAACTGTTCATAAAATCTACAGAAAAGAATACTCTTGTATCAAGACATTAAGAAATTATCTTGGCCTTGCAATAGTAAAACTCATCTCACTTAAATATGAACAATACAAAAAAACTGCTATCAAAGCCCATAGAAAGGTATACTTATTTAAAAGAAAAAAGAACAGAATAATGTCTAGACAGATAATTAAGGAATCCAAATATATTCATTAACTTAATAAAATATTAGTCAAAAGATATTAAGAAAATGGTAGATGATTTAAAATTGTAGCATAAATCAAAATTTAAAAACTCAGAAATAAGATTGAAATAATGTGAAAAGATAGCTAACAGAACTCAGGAAATAATTATAAATAAAACAAAACATTATTGTTTAGTTTTAAATGAAGTCCTAATTTTACTTCAGAAATGAAGACTAAATTAGAAGAGAAACATAAAATGGAAAGAAGTGAACATATAAAAGTGACTCAAGAGAAAGTGACAGATATAGGAACTAGGCAACAAAAATGTAATATATGATGACAGGAGTCTCCAAAGAAGAAAATGAAAACAGGAGAATGTGAAAATAATATCTAAAAATAGTATTATATTATTCAAGGTTTTTCAGAGGTAGAGATAGAGATGATAGGTAGGTAGATAGATAGATAGATAGATAGATAGATAGAAAGAATATATAGTAAAAGTCACAAAGGCATATGCACACAAACAACAAGCAATATGATACCTGACAACTGGTGGCTTGATCTATGAATTCTTCCAGACACTGAAGAAAGAAATATCACAATCCTGTACAAAACTGTTCCACAGAACAGAGAAAGAAGAGAACAGATGGGAACACACAACTTTTTTTATGAGGTTAGCATAATATTGATTCTGAAACCTAACAAGGACATTATATGAAAACTGCTGACTGATCACTCTCATGATCAGTGATGCAAAAGTCCTTAATTAAATGTTAGCAAATCAAATCCAACAATATATAAAAATGATAATGTATTATGACTAAGTAAACTATTCTGAGTATGCAAGCTTGGTTTCTCATTATAAATCAATCAATGTATTATAATATATTACTTTAACAGAAAAAGTAGAATAGTTATATGATTAGTTGCAAGAAAAGCATTTGTCAAAATTAAATGTCAATTAGTGATAAAAATTTTTTATCAGGTTAGAAACAGATGAGAATTTATTTAATTTGATAGAGTAAAATATTGGAAAACTTATTCCTATAATTCAGAACAAGACAGGGTGCCTGCTATACCACTCTTACACAACATTATACTGAAGATAGTATAATGGATCAAGAAATAGAAATTAAAATTGTAAGAATAAAAAGAAACAAAATTTTTATTATTTGGGGACAATATCATCTTGTTCACCTAAAAAATGCAAGATAATTTAGAGAAAATTATTAGCAACAGTATATGAATTTATTAAGATATTTGGAGATAAAGTTAATGTAGAAGTCAACTGTCTTCTCATAGTCTAACAAAAAAGCACAAAATTAAATTAAAATTTTTTTGAACTAACACAAACTATCAAAGAAATAGGAATGAATCTACTTAAGACTGACTAGGACTTCTACACTAAAACTAAAAACTTTACTAAAGAAATGAAAGAAAATCTTAATAAATGAAAGTGTATATCAAATTTATTGCTGAGTCAATATTAACAAGATACCAATTTTTCTCAAATTTATATATGTTTACACATATATACACACATATATGTATACACACATATACATCTGTATGTATATATGCATGTGTATGTGTACTTGTATGTGTGTGTGTATGTATTCAATGTGATCACACCAAAATCACAAGAGGGATTTTAATAGAGAAGGGGTAGTAAATTGACAAACTGGTTCTAAAATTCATATGGAAATGCAAAGAATCTGGAATACTTAACATTCTTGAAGAAGAAACATTAAACTTATAAGAGTTCTGGTCAAAATAGCCAAATAGAAAAGCACTGTGCTTGCCTCCTTCCAAACTACATTAAAATTAAAACTAAATTATAGAACAATTACGCTAAAGAACCTTGTGAAGAGTGGCTGAAAAGAAGACCTATATCAAAAATTATATATATATAAAGAAGTAGCCACATTGACAATGGTAGGAACAACAGTGTCATAAAATGGGCTAGTCCCATATGAGAATCAGGAGACATCTTGGCAGCAGAGGTCTCCCGGAAGAGTGAGGGGCCCCAGCCCCACACTGGGCTGTGCAGCATGGAACACCAGGATTGGGAAGAGGAGGCCCCACATCTGCTGTGAAAATTAGTGGGAATTTCATCCATCCAGGTGAGACATAGGGTGGTGGAAAACACAGGTATCCTCTTAAAGTGCTCACACAGACCCTTTCACTCCCTGGCACTCACCCTCAGCCCAGTGGAGGAAAAGTCACTTGGGAGGTGCTAAAGATACATAGGGAGAGACTGAGTTGAGTTGCTTCAGAGCAAGAGCTGGAGGGACAGCCACCATTGTTCCTGTATTAAACCCTTCTCCTGCATAGTCTGGGTGTAGGCACCATCTTTTCAGTGTTGAGTCCCCCCCACACACACACATGACCAAATCTGAACCTGTATTGGCCTAGTGAAATCCACTGGCTCCACTGTAGTGACTCCCTAAGACCCCATCCCACCGAACTTGCTTACCACTGGAGGCATTTTTATAGTCAGCAGCCTGCAGGCAATCAGGGTTGGCTTATACTGCACACTTGGACAATTCTAGGGAGGTCTATGGGTCCCAGAAGGCAGTGGCTGGCCTCAATGTGCTCTGAGCCTTTTGAATGGCCCCAGGATCAGAGCTGCACTAAATGTGAATCTGTACTAGCCTGGTAAACACTACTTGCTCTGCCCTGGTGAATTCCTGAGACCCTATTCCATCTAACCCATGTACTACATGAAGCCACTGAGCCATACAGGAAGCTAGCAGGCAGCTGATGACCTCTGGGTGTCCTGAGCCTTTTACCGCTCCAGGCCCTGTGCTGGTGGCAGCCTCTCCCACATGCCTCCAGGTCCAGCATAGGCAGCAGCCAACCACAAATCGCTTTGAGCTCCTACCAGGTGGCCTCAGGCCAATCACATCCAGTAGCTGTCCTTGGCCTACACAGGAGCACCTCTCAAGAGGCCTCAAAACTACCACATCTGGTGGGTGGCTTCAGACTACAACAGAGCACCACACAATTAGCCCCACATGCAGCACACCCAAAAGGTGGTCTCAGCAGGTACGAGAGTCCATTGAGGTAAATCCCACTCTGTGAGTCAACTCCCTCAGAGCTGCTCATACACTGTGGTCATGCCCAGTCCTCAGCCAGTGAGCCTGAGGGTAATTTCACCCAATGACATGCCAACAGAAATTAAGGCTCAGCTACAACAGGAGGGCACATACAACTTATACAAGGGATACATCTGTAGCACCTGGCTCAGGTGACCAAGAAGACTGTGCCACTGGAATGGACTCACAGGACACCTACTACATGAGGCCACCCAGCAAAGACTGAGAGACATAGAGGATCTACCTAATACATAAGAACAAACACAGAGAGGCAGCCAAGATAAGGGAATAAAAAAATGTGTCTCAAATTAAAGAAAGGAGAAAACTACAGGAAATAACTAAACCAAATGGAAGCAACCAAGCTACTAGATATACAGTTCAAAACACTGGTTAAAGAAATATTTAAGAAACTAAGTTAGATCTTCCACAAAGAGATAGAGAGCATAAAAAAGGACACACAAACCATAAAAAATAAGTCATAAATAAAGAATAAAATAACTAAGATGAAGAATACATTAGGGGAAATAAGTAGCAGATTAGATGAAAAAGAGGACTGAAGCAACAATTTAGAAGAGAAGGTAACAGGTAATACCCAATTGAAAGAGCAAAATGAAAAAAACAATTTAAATGAGGTTAGTGTAAGGGACCTCCGGGATAACATTAAGTGCAACACCATTCACATCAGAAGGAGAAAAGAGAGAATATGTGTTTGAGAAATCACTTGATGAAATAATTATGGAAAAATTTCCTAACCTGGTGAAAGAAATAGACATACAAGTCCAGGAAGGGCAGAGAATCCCAACAAGAATAACTCAAAAGGCCCACACCAAGACATATCATAATTAAAATGGCAACATTTAAAGACAAAGCCAAAAAGCAGCAAAAGGAAGAGAGTTTCCTACAACAGAGCTCCCACAAGACTGTCAGCTGATTTCTCAACAGGAACTTTGCAGGCCAGAAGGGTTGACATTAAATACTCAAAGTGATGAAGAGCAAGGACCTACAAACAAGACTTTTTTATCTAGCATGACTATCACTTAAAATTGAAGGAGCGATAAAGAGCTTACCAGAGAAGAAAAAGATAAAGATATTAATCACAACCAAACCAGGATTATAAGAAATGTTAAAGGGACTTGTTTAAGAAAAAAGAAAAGAGGGAGGAAAGAGCATAAATAATAGTAACTATGAATTTATTAAATGCTCTCATTAAAAGACATAGGGTACCTGAATAGATAAGAAAATAAGACCCATACATATGCTGTCTATATGAGACCCACTTCAGATCAAAAGACATACAAAGACTGAAGGTAAAGGGATATAAAAAGATATTTCATACAAAAAATTTTAAATAAAGCTGTGATAGCAATACTTATGTTAGACAAACTAGACTTTAAAACAAAGGCAAAGAATGACATTAAGAAGAGACAAAGAATGACATTTAATAACGAAATCAATCCAACAAGAGGATCTAACTCTTATAAATATTTATGCACTCAACATAGGAGTACCTAAATACATAAAGAAAATATTATCTGAATAAAGACATTGACAGTAATAAAGTGATAGTAGGGGATTTTAAGGGATAGTCCCCCTTGACATAAAGGGATAGATCTTCCAGACAGAAAGTCAGAAAGAAAACAGCAGCCTTAAAAGACACATTGAATGAGATGAACTTAATTGATATTTTAGAGCATTTCATCCAAAAGCAACAGAATATATATTCTTTACAAGTTCAAGCAGAACATTTTCTAAGATAGAACATGTTAGTCCACAAACAACGAAGTTAAGAAGACTGAAGTTGTATCAGTCATCTTCTCTGGTTACATTGGCATAATACCAAACTAGAAATCAATCGCGGAAAACAAAAAAACAAGCAAATGAAAAAAACTGAAAAACACACAAACACCTGGTGACTAAATACCATGCTACTAAACAATGAACTGGTTAATAATGAGTTCTAGAAAAAAATATCAACAGCTACTTTGAGACAAATGAAAATGAAAACATGACACAAAATCTATGAAACACAGGAAGAAATTTATAGCAATACAGGCCTACCTCAAGAAACAAACTAACAAACAAACTCAAATAAACAATCTAAACTTACACCTAAAACAACTAGAAAAGGAAAGAATAATAAAGAATAAAGCAAATAAACAAAATAGAGTCTAAAAAACACTTATACACTGCTGGTGGAAATGTAAATTGCTACAGCCACTATGTAAAACAATATGGAGGTTTTTTTAAAAATTAAGACTAGAATTATCATATGACCCAGCAAACCCTCGCCTGGGTATCTATTCAAAGAAACCTGAAAACTTTTTTCTATAAAGATATGTGTACCACTATGATCATTGCTGCATTATTCATGGTAGCCAAGACATGGAAACAACTGAAGTGTCCTTCCATCAATGATTGGATAAAGATGTGGTATACAAGGTCAGACAATTAATTTCACAAACTCATACTAGAAAAAGTGCTACATATCTCATTGCTGAATATCATTATGATGAACTTCCAAGTACTCCTCCTGGGAAGCTATGAATTGATACTAGTACCTAGTCTACCCTTCAAAGCAATTTTGGGACTCTCTGGAATGGCCTTCAGGGCTGTCATTGTATCCAAAATATGACAATTAAGTTTGTGAACTTGTCAAGGTTATGACACCTTACCGAGTTGTTTGTACAGTGCTGCCAATGTAAGCATATGGTGGCAAGTTCAAGAACCTAATTTCAGATTTTCAGTCCAATGAAAGCTCCAATGACCATTCCAGAAAAGTTCCAAAATTGCTTTGAAGGGTGGACTAGGTGCTAGCATTGGTGCATAGCTTCCCAAGGAGAGTACATCAAAAGTGACTATAGTGATACTCAGCCAATGAGGTATGTAGCACATTTTCTAGGATGAGTTCACAAAATTAATTGTCTTATCTCATACATATATATATATATGTGTGTGTGTGTGTGTGTACATACACACACACACACACACATATATGTATACACACACACACACAATGGAATATTACTTGGCTATAAGAAAAAATAAAATATTGACATTTGTGACAACATGAATAGATCTTGAGATTATCATGCTAAGAGAAATAAGTCACCCAGAAAACATCAATAATGACATGATTTCATTCATAAGTGAAATATAAAACTTAAAGCAACAAACAAACAATACAAACCAACAAAAACTCATAGACACAGACAACAGTTTAGGAGGATAACAGAAGAAGGGGTTGGTAGAAGAGGATAAATGGGGTCAAATATATGGTGATAGAAGAAGAACTGACTCTGGGTGGTGAATACACAATGCAATATATAGATGATGTATTATAGAATTGTACACATCAAACCTATAAATTTTGGGTCACCCTAATAAATGCAATACAATAAAAAACAAAACAAAACAAAACAACAATCAGACAAGTAAAAGAAATAAAAGGCATCTGAATTGGACAACAGAAAGTAGAACTGTCATTATTTGTAGATGGCATGATATGATATATAAAGAACTTGAAAAGTTCCACCAGAAAACTATAATAACTAATAAATAAATTCAGTAAAGTAATAGGATACAAAATAATATTTAGAAATAAGTTGCATTTTTTATACCAATAGTGAACTGTTAAAAAGAGAAAATTTTAAAAAAACCTTTACAATTGCATCAAAAAAGAAAAAAATACCTATGAGTAAATTTAACCAAGGAGGTAAAAGACCTATATACTCAGAAAATTATAAGACATTGAAGAAGATACAAATAAATGGAAGCATATGCATGCTCATGGATAGGAAAAATTAACAATGTTAAAATGTCCATAACACCAAAAGAAATCTATAGATTAAATGCAATCCCTATCAAAATACCAATGGAATTTTTCACAGAACCAGAACAAATAATCTTAAAATTTATATGGAACCAAAAAATAAAACACAACAAAACAAAACAAAATGAAAAAACAAAACAAAACAAGACAAAACTCAATACCCAAATAACCATAGCAAAGTTGAAAAAAAAAGAATAAAATAGAAGGTATCATGCTACTTGATATCAAACCATATTACAAGTCTACAGTAATCAAAACAGCATGATACTGGCATAAAAACAGATACAAAGGCCAGTGTAAGAAAATAGAGACTCCCAGAAATAAACCCATACCTATTAGGGTCAATATATTAAACACAAAGTAGGCAAGAACATACAGTGAGGTAAAGACAATGAATTCAATGAATTGTTTTGGGAAAACTGAACAGGTACATGAAAAAAAAGAAAGAAAGGAAGGAAGGAAGGAAGGAAGGAAGGAAGGAAGACAGACCAGACCACTCTCTTTTACCATATGCAAAAAATACTGAAAACAGATTAAAGCCTTAAATGTAAGAGCCAAAACCGTAAAACTCTTAGAAGAAAATATAGGAAGTAAGCTCTCAGACATTACACTTGGTAATATTTTTGCTGATATTACTCCTCAGGCCAGGGAAACAAAAGAAAAATAAACAAATGGGATTACATAAAACTAAAAAAATTTTCCACAGCAAAGGAAATCATAAAAAAAAAATGAAAAGGCAGCCAACTGAATGGGAGAAGGTTATTTGCTAATGATATGTCTGATGAGTTAATATGCAAAATTTATTAAAAATTCATACAACTCAACACTGAAAAATCAAAATCTAATTATAAAATGGACAGAGGACCTGAATAGGCATTCCTTCAAAGAGGGCCAATGAACATATGAAAAGATATGGAACACCACTAATTATCAGAGAAATGCAAATTCAAACCACAATGAGACATCACCTCACTCCTGTCAGAGTGGCTATCATCAATTGATAAAACAAGTGTTGATGAGGATGTGAAGCAAGCGGACCTCAGTGCACTGTTGGTAAGACTGAAAATTGGTGTAGGCACTATGATAAACAGTCATGGAGGTTGCTCAAAAAATTAAAAATATAACTATTTTATGACCCAGGAATTTTACTCCTGGGTGTTTATCCAATGAAACCTAAAATACCAATTCAATAAAAATATATGAACTCCTATATTTACTGCAACATTATTCACAATAGCCAACATATGGAAACATCTGAAATGCCCATCAATATATGATTAGTTAAAGCAATTGTGGTAAATTTATACAATGGAATATTACTCTGCCATAAAAAGAATGAAATCTTAATAATTTTCAACAATATGGATGGACCTACAGGTTGTTATGCTAAGTGAAATAATTCATACTGAGAAAGTCAAATACCACATAATCTTGTTTATATGTGAAATTTAAAGGACAGAATAAATAAACAAACAAAAACAGAAATAGACTCAGGTTTAGAGAGCAAACTGATGGTTGAGAAGGTAGGTGAGAAAGGATAAGGGATTAGGAAATACAAATTGGTAATCACAAAATAGTCACAGGAATGTGAAACACAGTATGTGAAATATAGTTGATAATGTACATAGGGTGTCAGATGGATACTAGACTTATTGAGGGGAGTGCTTTAAAAATTTGATAAATGCCTACTTGATGCGCTTTACACTTGAAAATAATATAAAATAATATTGAGTGTCAACTATTATATACATATATATGTATGTATGTGTGTGTGTGAATATATATGTGTGTGTGTGAGTGTGTGTGTGTATATATAGAGTCACTGATATAAAGTAAAGCATAGGGAATATAATCAATGGTATTGAAATAGTTATGTATGATGCCAGATGTGTAGTAGACTTGTTGGTGTTACCACTTTGTGAGGTGTGTGAATGTCTAATCATATGTTGTTTTGTACACCTAAAACTAATTATAATAAAAAGGTAAAAAATTCAAACAAACAAACACACAAACTAACAAGAAAGTTGAATGGTAGTTGATAGATCTAGTTTTTTATTTATTTTTATTTTTTTTATTTTTATTTTTAATTCATTTTTATTGTTAGACTTATTGGGGTGACATCTGTTAGCAAGGATTACATAGGTTTAGTTTTTTAAAAAGAGAACAAAGAATATCTTGGTATTTTAATTCCATAGAAAATAACCTTGCCTTCTCAGGTTTTATTATTTCATGTATGCTAGAGTTTTGAAGTGCTTGTTAATCCCTGTGTTTATTCAGTAAGTGTTGATAAGCGCTTGCTGATGTGTTTAGGGATGGTCACACCATGAGTGAACTTTCACATGCTCTCTCCTGGGCCATTGCAATGACCTTGCATTTTGCCTTTTGGCTTCCAGGCTCACTCCTTCTAGTCCATCCTTCACCCTGTGACCAAGGCCATTGTCTGATACAACAATCTGGGGTCTGTAACCCTGTGTCTCATACTTTTACAGGGCTTATCATGATGTATTATGGCAATTCTAACCTGAGGGTCCATGAGCCATTTCCAGCCAACAGATATGTTTTCTTGGGTTCATACTATGATGTAAGACTTGTTTTTCATTTGAATTTAAATTTGCCTCATAATTTAAAAATAAGAAAATTTTATACAAAATTTTAAAAATCTGTCTTTTCTTCAAAAATTAAAAAGCCAGTAAAATGTTGGCCAACATTCCTTCTGGAGCTGACCAGATGCTGCCCTCTTTAGATGAAGTCAATCACTGCAGATGCCTCAGGCCTCTGAGGCCCAGACATTAACCACCTAGAATCCAAGCCTGTTGCTGAATGTGGAGTCAGAGTCCATCTATTATTTTTCTCAGTGGGCTGCAGTATGTTGAATGGCAGCATGCAAAAGATATGTTCTATCAGAACATCAGAATGTTACTTTATTTGGAATAAGGGTCTTTGTAGATGTAATAAAGGTAAGTGCCTGGAGGTGAAATTATCCTGGATTAGAACAGTTCTTAAATATGACAATGAGTATCTCATGAGAGACAGAAAAATAGAAGATAGAGACACACAGAGAGAAGAATTTCATGTGAGAACAGAGGCAGCCTCAAGTCAAGGAACACAGGGGTGCTCGCAGCCAGCAGGTGACAAAAGGGATGGAAGGATTCTTCCTCAGAGCTTCTAGAGGGAACCAACCCTGCAGACACTTTTTGATTTTGGACTCTGACTCCAAAACTGTAATTTTTAAACTGCACATATAAAAAAGAAAAAGCTAGAGAACTTACTGACAGATATCATGACATATTATAAATCTATTATTGGTTCAAAGAAAGACAACTGAAGAATAGAATGGAACAGATAGCACAAAATCAAACTCACATATGACAAAAGTGATCATGCATTGGAGGAAACAATGACCTTTTCAGTAAAAGGTGCATGGTCAGTAGGATATCTCTAGGCAAAAATGTAATGGAACTAGACTATTTCCTTTCACCAAACAAATACAAATTCCAGATGGATTTTGGATCTAAATGTGAAGTGTCAAACAATAAAGCTAACTTAAAATGCAATGGGGAAAGGATAGCCTCTTCAGTAGGTGGTGCTGGGAAAACTGGACAAACATGTAGAAGATGAACCTGAGCTGTGGAGTCTCGCCATACACTAAAATTAACACAAAATGGATTAAAGACCTCCATATAAGCCTCGAAACAATAAACTGTATAGAAGAAAACATTGGTACTAAACTTAGACCTGGGACTAAAGGAAGACTTCATGAACTTGACCTCAAAGGCAAGGGAAGTAAAAGTAACTATGAATGAATGGGACTATATCAAACTAAAAAGCTTCTGCACAGCAAAAGAAACCATCAACAAAGCAAAGAGACAGCCAACTGAATGGGAGAAAATATTTGCAAACAATGAATCTGATAAGGGTCTAATATCTAAAATACACAAAAAACTGGTATGACTCAACAACAGTAAAACAAACAACCCAATTAAAAAGTGGGCAGAAGAATTAAACAGACACTTCCCCCATGAAGAAATACAAATGGCCAGCAGACATATGAAAAAATGCTCATCCCCATTAGCTATCGGGGAAATGCAAATCAAAACCACAATGAGATACCACCTCACACCTGTGAGAATGGCTATTATCAACAAGACAAGGAATAACAAGTGCTGGAGAGGATGTGGAGAAAAAGGAACTCTCGCACACTGCTGGTGGGAGTGCAAACTGGTACAACCACTGTGGAAGGCAGTGTGGAGGTTCCTCAGAAAATTGGGAATGGAGTCACCATATGACCCAGCAATCCCCCTTCTTGGGATCTACCCCCAAAATTTGAAAACCTTTGTCCACAAAGACTTATGTACTCCAATGTTCATCGCAGCGCTGTTCACAGTGGCCAAAACATGGAAACAACCAAAGTGCCCTGCGACAGATGACTGGATAAAGAAGCTATGGTACATATACACAATGGAATATTACTCAGCTATAAGAAAAGATGAAATACTGCCATTTGTGACAAAATCACCATGCTAAGCAAAATAAGCCAGGCAGAAAAAAAAACAAGAACCATATGACATCACTCATATGTGGAATATAAAATTGAAAGCAACAAAGAAATAACAAACAAACAAACAAACAAACTCATGAACACAATTAATAGTTTAATAGAGGAAGGGTGGGAGAAGAGAGAACGGGTGGAAGAGGAGGGAGGGGGAGCCAAATATATGGTGATGGAATGAGAACTTACACTGAATGGTGAGTATATACTGCAACAAATAGATGCACTGTAGAATTGTACACCTAGAACTTACATAATTCTTGCTAACCAATGTCACCCCAGTAAGTCTAACAATAAAATAATAATAATAAAATGAAAAAATAAAAAAGATAAAAATGATCTGAAATAAGAATATTCTTACAATCAATGGTGTATCATGGTTTAAAATTGTTGGTGTTTTTCTTTCTAAACAATACAAAAAATAGTGACTTGCCTTAAAATTAATAGTATTTTAGATTTGATAAATATGATAGCTTTCAAAAACAACTCTTCACACATGTTCTTCATTATCTCCATAATTAAACAGTTTACCAAATGTCATATTCCATAATTAAAATAGCAAGTACAACTGGCATAAACAAGTATGCGGGAAAGGACAAGTGACTCTTGGAAAGCCTACAGAATTGGTGACAGGAACAGAGACAAGCAGTGAAGAGGAACACTGTGGGCAGTCCTTACCTCTTGTGGGCCTCAGCCGGGATGAACCATGGGGAGAAGGGAGGGAGTGTCCATCTGTAAGTTGATTAAGTGAAGATTGGTGGAGAGAGCTTCCACGAAAACCGTTCACTCTGGCTTTCCCCAGTGCAAAGCTGTTAACCATCCCCTCTTACAAGTCAGCTTAGCAGGAGCTGAGCACCAGGCAGCTTTCCTTGCAAAGGGCCTTCTGGTCCTCCCAGGACTGTTTCAGTGAGCTTGGGCCATGAACAAATCTTCTCCTTAGCCAAACACTTTCACTTTCTGCTCAATTCCTTGAAAAGGGGGCTTTTATGATTTATATTAGTTTCCATTTCCCAAAGACCTGGGGCAAGTAGAGTAAGCAGGAAGGACTGAAGGGCTTTCTCTGTGACTTCCAGTTGCATGTATCTGTGGTTCTGGGATGAGTATTTTAAACTTCCAATCTGAGGTTATTAATTTGTTTTTTAATTTCCAAATCAGGAAGGCAGCATTATGCTTAAGGATGTGTGCCAAGGAATGAGAGAGATCCCTTTCATATCAAACTCACACACTGGTTTTCTCACTTGTGCCAACCTCAGAGTACTATTACAAGGATTAATCATGGTTACTCCGGCAAGGTACTTTGCACGGTGCCTGCATATAGTAAGCACCTAGTAAATGTTACCACCATTATTTTTACTCATTGTCCATAGAAAGCAGTGAGGTGGGAGGCTTAGCCTCTCATACTTCAAAAAAGAAATTTGCTTGTCACAGTGATAAGGAGCAAAACAAGAAAGTCTGGTGTACTGCCAACACATTCCCTGTAGTTTTCAATTTCCCTTTCCTAGGAATAAAAGCAGAAAGGATAGGGGAAATGTCATGTGGCAGATAACCTTCCCTCCTCCAGTTTTGTTTTATTATTATTTTCCTTCAGGCATCACATCAAAAAAAGTAGGGAAAATTATTTCACAAAACTTCTTAGATCAAAAAATTAAAACCACATTTTTCTGTCTGTGGCCTCTGACTTCTCCTAACAGATGGCTTTGGCAGAGCTCCTTGTCTCCACACCAGGAGCATTACACTCTCCTCCCACTGATTATTGTGACACACCAATGACACACAAGCAGTGCCAAGAGCCTGGGCAGAACAGGGAGGCCCAGGGCTAATGTGTGAGATAGATTCATTCAAGATGTAATAAAATAGCCCAGTCAGAGTGGTCCTTTTCAAATATGTGTTCTGCAAATTACTTTAAATCAGACAATTTGAGAAAAACATTCAAATGAATTATAAGAATCAGTTACAATGTAATCACTTTGGAGTTGGCAAAACACATATGTTTTATTATGCAAGCCTTACAGTGATACTATAAGGGACCATTATTATAGGCTTAGACAAGTTGAAGATACAGAGCAATCAAGGTGTAGAACTAGGAGTTGAAACAATCATTGCATAGTCTGTTCTTTCACTTCCAAGAGCTTTTACATTAGAAGGGATCTCAGTTATGTCACTCCAACTCCTCACTTCTTCTTTCTTAAGATTTAAAAAAAGTTATGTTATATGCAACTGCAGAGGAAGGAAGGAAGGAAGAGTGAAGGAGAAATGATAGAAGGATGGAGGGAAAAAGAGAAAAAAGAAGAGAGGAGAAAAGAAGGAGTAGCACCATTGCATTTGCTGTCTCCACTGAAGAAATATCTGTGCATTCCCCCAAACCACATGAAAGCTCTTCGTCTCAAGTTATTTGGAAGTGATAGCACAGGCTTTACACAGCATGACATACAGAAACCCTCACTCTTTAGATATTTCTTCTTGTCCCGGAAGATTAAATTCAGACAACTATTAAACAAGTCTCCTCCATCTTTCTGCAGAGTATTGTGACTGCCACTTTGACTTCCCCTTTGTATTGCACATTGGTCTCACATACTGTGATCTCATCAGAAGCCTGGGCTCTCCACCTGTGATTCCCCTGCCAGGAACTGGAGTGAACAATATCCTCCATCATCTCACATCCAGGGCCCGCTGCTCCGTTAAAAAGAAAGAGTAATTAAGAGGAGCTTCATGAAAGAGAAGATATAGTTGGTCTTAAGAAAAGAAAGATGCCAGTAGGTGCTAGGAAAGGAATTAAGGCACCAGAAAAGTCTGGGGCTGCCAGGAGGACTTTAAGTCCCAAATTAAGATAAGTGAGCCAAGACATGGGCAAGGCAAGGCTGAGGTGAGGAATCCAGAAGGGCTGACCACGGCCATGACCAGAAAGGAGGAAACCACCTGCATCTAGGAAGATATGTGGGAGGGGGGAGAGAGGGAGGTCCCCTCCATGACCTACTTCTGTATCTTGTGTTTACTATAATTAGTGAATGCTGGTGGGCCATATTTGGTAAATGCGTTTGAATTTTGAATAGCATGGTACTGGATATGTGGGCCTGCTCAGCACCCTGGAATGGCCCTTTTCTTTAGGGAGAATGGGGCACCATGGGAGTTTGAAGGATGTGGGAAGACCATGGAAATTGGGAAGTTCAGCAACATCCAATATTCTGAGGCCAAGTTAGGGCCCACCCCACTGTATCATGGCTGTCTCTTACATTAGCTGGGTAATTGGAACATTTCAATTGTTGACGATATTAAAAAAAACTCTAGGAGGGGAGCCACATACTTGTGGGTTCTTAACATTTTCATAGTTTGGCTGTTGTAGAGGGTTTTATTAAACACAGATCTGAACATATGCATGCTCTAATTTTTTTTTTTCTGGACATGAGAAGATATTTTGGCCTGGTACCTCCTGCCACTCTGTGTCCGGGTTGAGGGAGAGGGAGGAGGGGAAGTGATTAGACTTTCCCTGGTTCATCGAAGGTGGTCACTCAGAGCCATGGCCAGTGGTGTCTCTGCTCTCTGAGTCACTGTGATCACATGATTTTGGAAAATTTAACACAAGGAAGATTCCTGCTGTCTTCAGTGGCTTCCGTGGGGATTTGATACGTTTACTATTTCTCGGATTGATGAATTAAGGATGATGAGGTTTTGTATTACGATATAACCCCTTCATTTGCCAGATTTGGAACAATAGCATGTGGTAATACTCAATAAATGCTGTTGAATGACTGACAGAGTGAATGTGGATGAATGAGTAAATAGACTACTGCAGGAGGACCTGTATTCCATTATGGTTTCTGCACTGCAGCCACAGACCTCAAAGTTCCCTAAGGGTTGGCACTTCAGAGCCTTTGCATGGTGAGCTTAGCCCATGATCCCTGGCTGGAGGTGAGTCTGTAGTGCTTCAGTGATAGTGCTTCTTCTTGTGATTGACGCCACAGTGGCATCTTCTTGTGATCGATGCCTTAGTGAGGGGCAGGATAAGCTACAGGGAGGATCTGCCTGGGGAAACTTGATGGGCACCTTCTGCCCAGATCCACAGCTTGCTGGGCAGGGCTACAATGAGAAACACATTTTCCCACAAACGGAGGTGTTTGACCCACCATGGGGACCTTGCTGTGCATTTGAGGGTTTAGTGAAAAATGCTCCACCAGCAGCTCCTCTGTCTTTCTCATCTATAGTGAACTTTTCTGAATCTATGACCAAATTGCTGAATCTGAACTTGGATTTGTTAATAAATTTCATATATATATATATATATATATATATATATATATATATATATATGCCTTTTAAATAATTAATAATGAATATTATGTTAGAAAAAATTCATCCTTATTAAATAAAATGTCCAGCTGACAGGAGGAGTTAAAACTGTTCCCAATATAATTTGTTACTGATTAAAACTTGATAAAAGAATAAAACTCTTTTGATAAAATTAAAATCTGTCATGATTGACCTAAGCAATGTTAACTTCATTGAAATCATAACTACAGTTGAAAATTGAAAGTCGTCTCTGTCTTGGTTGGAAATGCCCATGAGGGTTCAGGTCAGTCAAGTCATAGCCTGTCCTTGCTCCATTCTGGGTGAATCCAAATGCATTTGTGTTGGTCCCTAAAAGATTTTCTCCTTGTAGAAAGTGAGGCAAGAAGTGGAAGACACCAGTGGAGGAAAGGCCATTACAACTTCAAGAGCAGGGTCTCTTAGGAAAGGAACTTCTAGACTGAGGGCCTGCCTATACAGGCCATTTGATACAGGATGATTTGAACATAAGTGTTTTAACCAAAATCAAACAAACAAGATGAATTATGAAAATGTTGTTCAACCATAAATTCTTGTTCCTAAAAAATCTTATAACTTTTGGGTTCCACATTTGTACATTTGTAAAATTGTGAGTTTTAATGTGGTATTTCATTTTATCTTCCTTGGAATTATTCTGACCATTAATGGAAGTTGTGTGTTAATATATTTATTATTCATGTGCTTATTTTTTTTTTTTTTTTTTTTTTTTTTTTTTTTTTTTTTTTTTTTTTTTTTTTTTTTTTTTTTTTTTTTTTTTTTTTTTTTTTTTTTTTTGCTTTTTGGTATGTGGGTAGCTCCCTGACTGGGAATCGAACCCAGGCCGCAGCGCTGACAGCGCCAACGCCGAAGTCTTAAGCCACTACACCACCAGGGAACTCCCTCATGTGCTTATTGACCAGAGTGATTGCTCCTCTGTAACATGCCTATTGATCCTTTTCTCCATTTTTAAAAACATGGTTATACTTATTATCTTTATAGATTTGAAGGAGTTCCTTATACGTTATTTATGCTGATCACATGGCAGATGTGTACATTTCAAATATTCTCTCCCTGTTGATAACCTCATTTTCTTTAAGGTGTCTTTTAATGAACAAAAGCTTGTAATTTTAATATAATCAAATTTTAGTCACTTATAGAAATAATATGTGTTAGTCTTACTTAATATGTTTGTCTCCAATGTCTAAAAACTATTCAACTACATATTCTACTAAGAAGTTTCAATTTTCTTTTTAGATATTTAAATTATTAATCGATCTGGAATACATTTTTGTATATGATGTGAAGTCAGAATGCCATTTTATCTTTATCCACATGGATAACCTTTTTTAATAGTCCTGTCTTTCCCCCATTAATCTGGTATACTACATCTCTTATATACCAAAGTTCTTTATGTGTACAAATCTTTTTCTGAGCTCTTGATTTTTTCTCTTTGACAACATATTTGAGACCAATATTATTTCTTTTAATTATTATGGAAATAATATTGGGTTAGATGTTTCCTCTCTCTGCTCTTTCTTTTGAAGTATCCTGGTTGTTCTTGGAACTCCATTCTTCTGAACAAATTTTAGGATCAATTTATCAAGTTTTAAGAAAAACTATATTGGAATTTGGATTAGAGTTATGTTGTCTATCTAACTTTGAGACAATTGGCATTTTTTAATGATTTATTTCATTTTTAAGACCATAGTCTACTTTTCCATTTAATTTTGCTTTCATTTACATTCAGAATATTTAGTTTTCTTTTCTTCCCTTTAATTTCAGCAGAGAAACTTGTCTATTTTTAGTTTTTTTATTTGTTGGTTTTGTTTTGTTTTATCCATGAAATGTCTCTTGGTCATGTTCATCTTCTTTATGGTCATATTCATCTACTTTTCTTTAGGATCATTCTGTTCTTTCTCTAATTTTGTAATTTTCAGACTTTTTCTTTTTTTATGGTATTTAAAAGTAAAAATTATCCTTATATTACTACTCCTCTACATTTCTGAATGCTGTATGTAGTATATTTATTATTAACAAGTTATTTATTATTTATTATTATTAACAAGTTCTAGGAATTTGGTATTTTCATTAAAATTTATTATTTAAATCATAAGTTATAGCAGCATTTTTTAAATTTGCAAATATACAAGTTTTTAAATTTAGATATTTGTTTTCAACTTCAACTTAATTACTGCACAAAGCAAACATGAAGTCTATAATACTTGTGCTTTGAATTTATTGGGGCTTGCTTTATGACATGGTTAGTGTTACCAAATTTTATAATGTTCCTGTGTGCTTGAGAATAATCTATATTCTCTAAGGGTTGTATACACATTTAATTGAGTTGTTTACATCTTTACTATTCTTGCTAATTTTTGTATTTTGAAGTTCTTAATATATTGATGATTTTCAAATATCCCTGCAATTATACCAGATTGGTTTTGCATATTGGTAAGAATATTTCATTATGTGTACATGTTTAAATGCTTATATCATATTGACTCTTGAGTATTTTAACACTGTGTGGTGATTCCCATTAAGATTAATAATTATTTATTTCTTGAAACCCACTTTTCTGTACCAGATTTCTTTTGGTTAGAATTTTCCAGACACATTTTTTACATTTTTTTTTTTTGGTATGGAGTCAAAAACAAATGTGTAATTTAGGAAATAAAAGATTTCTTAGGCAATTTTGAAGATAGAATTTTAATACAGAGAATTGGCTGCATATATGGTGGAGGAAATAGAATAACAGAAGGAAAAAAACAGAGTAGTTAACCTAGATATTAGAAACTCCATGAGGCCATTCCCAATTATAAAGCTGGACAATCACATAGAAATGGGCTTTCCCAGAGCCCACAGTGGCTGTGCTGTGGGTGCCACTGCTGCGGGAATCAGCGTGAGCAGGAAGCAGGCATCTGTGCTCTTGGCTCCCACTGCCACTGCCACTGCTGAGACATTGTTTCTGTAATTTCCTTTTTTAAATAGCCGTATTGCATCTCTGTGTGTTCCTTAAAATTATATTTTGTATTTAAGTTTTTTAATTTTATAAAATGATGTGATGCTGTATATAATCTCCTGGATTTATTTTCACATTTAATTGCCTATAGCTGAGGTTTATAAACATTGTAACAAGTCTCTCTAGTTTGCTTATAATTAATTGTGTAAACACACCAGGGTTTATTTTTGTACTCACGTTGATAAGCACTTGGATTGTTTTCAGAGTTTTATGAATAGTACTGCTATGAACTTCTTGTGTGAAGCTTTTGTTTAAAGGTATAAAAACAAGTGAAATTGTGCTTCATAAGGTAGATGAATAATTAGCCTTATTGATTAATGAGGAGCTGTTTTCCAAAGTGGTTTCACCAACTTACGTCATAATGATTCTATAGATGGATGAATGAATGGATAAAAAGTCAGATAGAACAGGTAATATCTGCAAGTGTTCTAAATATTATTAACAAAGTAAAAACAGAAGTTCTAAAGCACAGACTATAGGATCACACTTGCCTAGGATCACACTCACACTTGACACATGGGAAATGTGGCTTTTTATTATCAAAAGGGAAAGTAGAAAGTCTCAAGTTGGAACACTTGATTTTACGTGGTAATGCTTTCAAGTTAATTATTTAATGACCTTTTAAAAAATCAGGTTATTGAGGTATAATTTACACACAGTAAGCTATCACTCTCTTTAGGTGTACTGTTCCATGAGTTTTGACAAATATTTACATTTGTGTAACCACTGCCCCAACCAAAATATAGAACAGTATATCATTCCAGTAAGTTCCCTTATGTGTCTTTGTAATCTATCACCACACATCTATCTGAAGCTCCTAGCAATAATTAATCTAATTTCTTTTTCAATTTTAAAAAATTTTTTATTTTTATTAAATTTATTGGGGTGACATTGGTTAGTAAAATTAGATAGATTTCAAGTGTACAACTTGATCACACATGATCTATATATTGCATATATAGATCACCATATATTTGATCCCTTTACCTTCTTCTACCTCTCTCCTTACCGTCAGGTAACTACTAAGCTGTTGTCTGTGTCTATGAGTTTTTGGTTGTTTGCCTTGCTTGTTTGTTACTTGCAGTTTTATATCCTACATATGACTGAAATTATGCTCATATATGGTTCTCCACTTTTTCTATCTGACTTATTTCACCTAATATGATAATCTAAAATTCCATCGTAAATGGCAGGATTTCATCTTTTTTATGGCCCGTTAATATTGTAATATTCCAATGGTTTATATGTATCACATCTTCTTTAACCAATTATCTAT
Source organism: Lyroderma lyra (assembly GCA_004026885.1). NCBI lineage: Eukaryota > Metazoa > Chordata > Mammalia > Chiroptera > Megadermatidae > Lyroderma > Lyroderma lyra. The sequence continues at coordinate 348,164 of PVJL010000551.1, read as the reverse complement.
CAAAAACACTTCGATGGTTTTTATATCTCAGTCACCATGAATAATGCTGCAATGAACATAGGGGTACATATATTTTTGTGGATAAATGTTTTTAGATATTTTGGGGGTATATACCCAGAAGAGGGATTGCTGGGTCATGTGGTAATTCAATTCTTAAATTTTTAAGGAACTTCCCACTGTTGTCCATAGCGGTTGTACCAATTTACATTCCCACCAGTAGTACATGAGAGTTCTTTTTTTCTCACAACCTCTCCTACATTTGTTATTTTTTGTCATGTTGATAATGGCTATTATAATAGGTCTGAGGTGGTATCTCATTGTGGTTTTGATTATTTACATTTCCCTAATAGCTAGTGAACTTGGGCATTTTCTCATATATCTGTTTGCTGTTTATAGATCTTGAGAGAAGTATCTATTCAGGTCTGCTGGTCATTTTTAATTACATTTGTTGTTGTTATTGATGAGTTGTATGAGTTCTTTATATACTTTGGATATTAGCCCCTTATTAGGGGTGTTGGTTGCCTCTTTGTTTTGCTAATGATTTCTTCTGGTGTTCAGAAGCTATTTAGTTTGATATAGTCCCATTGATTTATTTTTGCTTTTACTTCCCTTGTCTTTGAGGTGAAATTCAAAAATCCTCTCTAAAACCCAAGATCCATAAGTTTAGTACTCATGTGTTCCTCTATGTAATTTATTGTTTCAGGTCTTATATTTAGATCTTTGATTCATTTTGAGTTAATTTTTTTTGTATGGTGACAGATAGTAGCCTAGTTTCAATTTTTACATGTGGCTTTCCATTTTTCCCAGCACAGTTTATGAAAAAAGCTTTCTTTTCTTCATTGTATGGTTTGGTTTTTTTGTTGAAAAGTATCTGTCCTTATACTGGAGGTGCCAAAAAAACATGTACACAATTTAAGAGATGCTATCTATGTATTACATAAATACTGATTGTAACCACTTTGAGCACCCCTTGTAATTGCAGAAGTCAAATGTGACTTGTGTTCATCTTTTGTTATCAGCATATATTATTACAATTTTAATAGTATATTCCTTTCTTAAAACTTGTATACGTATTTTTGGCATCCTATGTATATGTGGATTTAACTCTGGATTCTTAATTGTATTCAATTGGTCTCTGTGTCTGTTTTTCTGCCAATAGCATACTGTTTTGATTACTGTTGCTTTGTAGTATAAATTGAAGTCAAGGAGTGTGATTTTTCTGGTCTTGTTCTTTTTTCTCAAGATTACTTTGGCTTTTTGGGGTTTTTAGTGGTTACTTACAAACTGATTATTTTTAGTTCCATTTCTTCAGAAAACACCAGTGGGATTTGGATGAGAATTAAATTAAATCTATAATTACTTTGGACAATATGGACATGTTGATACTTCTAATCCATGAACATGAAATATATTTTAATTTTTTGTGTGTCTTCAATTTTTTTTAATAATATATTGTAGTTTTCAGTGTATAGGTCCTCCACATTCTTTGTTAAGTTTATTCCTGGGTATTCTGTTTTTGTTGTTGTTGTTGCACTTGCAAATAAAATTTAAAGAATTTTTTTTTAATTTCAGTGTTAGTATTTACTATATATAGTTTATAAGAAAGCAATGGAATTTTGTACATTGATTTTGTATCTTGAAACTTTACTATATTCATTTATTGTTTCTAATAGTTTTTTGGTGTAGTCTTTCTGGTTTTCTATATAAAGATCATGTCATCTGCAAAAAGTTGCAATTTTACTTCTTCATTTCCAATTTGGATGCATTTTATTTCTTGCTCTTACCTGATTGCTTTGACTAGGACTTCCAATATTATGTGGAATAACAGTAGTGAGAGGGGCTATCCTTGTCTGGTTTTTGCTCTTAGAAGAAACCCTTTCAGTTCTTTACCATTGAGTATATTAGCTGATATTCTGTCATATATGGTCTTTATTATGTTGAGGTACTTTCCTTTCATACTCATTTCTTATTTCTGGTCTCCTGCCACATTTGGAGACGATGCACATCCAGGGTCCCTCCACTTCCTGCAGTTAGTTAGTTGGCTGGGGAGGCTGTAGGAGAGGGGAGAGGCCAACAAAAAGCATGCTGGGGCAGCTCCACCTCTTGCCCTATGCTAGGGGCAGCTCCACCTCTTGCCCTATGTGGGCTGAGGCTGTTCTTGCTGGCTGGGCGAATGCTATCAAATCTGCCTTTGTTCCTGGGCCTGCTCCAGCACCCAGCTATTGGGGTGGAGTCTGGAGGCTCCCACTGCTTGTAGGCCCCAAGGGTGCACGTGCAGATGTGCGCACCACAAGTTCAAAGCTGTGGGCCTGACCTCAGGCAGGATGAAGGCAGCTGGCTTGCCTCCGCAGTGGGCCGGGAACAGGAACTGCAGCCCTGTATAGAAGCCATGCACGCCCATGCTGTGCGTTGCAAGGGCACCAGGAGCCGAGGTGTCATCTCTGGCGTTCAGAGTCCTCGCTCAGCTCTCCTACCACTCAAAGTTGCAATCCATCTCTGCTCCCTCCCCTCTCTCCCGCTGGTCCCCTTCTCTCCAACCTTCAGGTGTTTACTTGCCATGAGTGGATTTCTCAGCTGCCGTTGGGTCACTCAGGGTCCTCTTTCTTGGCTCCTAGGTGGTCCTTCAATTGTGTTTTCTGGGACAGGATTTAGGGACCTCCTCTCCAGTCGCCATCTTGCCCTCTCTCCTCCGTAGTATTCTTGTATGATACTTTGTATTCATAGTTCTGTGGTATCTGTCTTGGTAGCTATCTTTTCTTTTATTTCTGATTTTGCTTATTTGTGTCCTTTCTCTATTTTCCTTAGGGAGTCTAGCCAGGGCTCTGTCAATTTTCTTAATCTTTTCAAAGAACCAGTTCTTCAATGCATTAATGTTTTGTGTTGTCTTTTTGTTCCCTATTTCACTTAATTCTGTTCTAATAATTATTATCTTTTTTCTTCTGCTGACTTTAGATTTTGTTTGTTGTTCTTATTCTAGTTTTTTATGATGCAATGGTAGGTGGTTTATTTGGGATTTTTAGATTTTTTTATATAGGTCTCTAATGATATAATTTCTATCTTATTACTGCTCTTGCAGCATCCCAATAATTTTTATATGTTACATATTTATTCTCATTGTTTCCATGTATCTTTTTATCTCTCCTTTAATTTTTTTAACCCAGTCATTCTTTAGTAACATGTTGTTTAATCTCCTAATATTTGTTTTTTTGTTGTGGTGGTGGTTGTTTTTGTTTGTTTTTTTGTTTTTTTTTTTTGCAGTTAATCTTCAATTTCAAAGCATTTTGGTTAAACAATAGTTTTGGCATAATTTAAAACTCCTTCAATTTGTTGAGGCTAGTTTTGTTTCCCAACATATAGTTTATCCTTGAGAATGTTCCAAGTATAATAGAAATGAATGTATGGTCTGGTGTTCTGGGATGAAATTATCTATAAACTTTGTGTTCATTTGGTCTAATGTGTCATTTAAGGCTGATATTTTCTTATAGGTTTTCTGTTTGGATGATGTATCAATAGCTATCAATGGGGTGTTTAAGTCTCCTACTATAATTGTGTTTTTGTCAGTTTTTCTTTTTAGTTTAGTTAATGTTTGCTTTATATATTTGGGGACTTCCTAATTAAGAACATGTATATTAATGTGTTATGTCTTAATGTACTGTTCTTTTTATCATTATGAAATGTCCATGTTTGTCTTTTCTAACCATTTTTATCTTAAAGTCTATTTTGTCAGCTATAAGCACAGCTATGCCCACTTTTCTCTGGATACCTTTTGCTTAGAGTATTGTTTTCCACTCTCTTATTTTGAGTCTATACTTGTCCTTGCAGCTGTTATGTGTCTCTTGAAGGCAGCAAATGGGTGTGTTGGATTTTTTGATCCAACCTTCCACTCTGTGCCTTTTTATTGATGAGTTCAGTCCATTTGCATTTAGGGTGATTATTGCTGTATGATGTATTACTATAGCAGATTTGTCTTTTGTCTAGTAGCTCAGTTTCTCCATTGCTTCTTTGCCTTTGTGTTTCTGTTTGTTATTTTAGTTTGGTGGTATTCTATAAATTTTCCTTTGTTTGTTTGTTTTTTTGTTATACATCTCAGTTTTGGATTTTTTTAATGTAGTGGTTGTCATTAAGGTTATGTAAAAGAAAGTTTTGTGTATACAGTAGTTCTTTTTCTTCAGCATGTATCTTATTTGCATTCCCCTTTGCAAATTCAGACATTTACCCTTTTCTCTTCTATGTTTTTATTGTCACAAATTATCATATTTATGCTGTGGTTTCATTTCTGAGTTGTAGTAGCAAATTGCTTCTTCTCTTTTTTTTTCTTTTTTAAATGTTTTTATCTCCTTTACCCTTTAAGTGTATAGTGCCTTATTCTGTGTAGGAATTGTCATTTTCTGCTTTTTGTCTGTCTGTTAGTAATCTTACTCATAGTTTTGCATCCTTTCCTCTTTTTGATTCAGTTAGAATAATCCCCTTTTGTATGTCCTGTAACACAGGCAGGCCTTGTGTTGAAAAATTCCCGCAGCTTTTGTGTATCTGAAAAGGTCTTTGTAAATATTTCATGTTTAAAGGATAACTCTTCTGGACATATTATTCTTAGTTGGTAATTTTTCTCTTTCAATAGTTTGAATATTTAATCCCAATCTATCTCTATGGCTTTGACTTTTCCAGAGAGTCAAACAAATGAAATCCGGTAGTATGTAGCCTTTGTATCTGGCTTCCTCCAGTTCATATAATTCTTTTGAGATTTATTTATGCCATTGTATGTATCAATAGTCCATTCCTTTTTATTGTTGAGAAATATTCTGTATATAGATGTTCCACACTTCGTTTTTCTATTTACCAATAGAAGAATATTAGTGTTGTTTACAGTTTTTGGTGATTGTGAATTAAGATGCTTTGATTATTTGCATACAGGTCTTTGAGTGTATATGTTTTCATTTATTTTAGATTCATAAATATCAAAGAGTGGAACAACTGCCTTTTATGGTAAGTATATATTTAATTTTATAAGAAACTTCCAAACTGTTTTCTAATATAATTTTACAATTTTATACTCAACTTACAATACACAAAACTTTCCATTGCTCTGTATCTTTCTGCACTTAATATTGACAGTCTTTACAATTTTAGCTTCTAAAGTAAGTGTGTAGAGGTAGCTCATTATGGCTTTATTTGCATTTCTCTAATATCTAACAATGTTGAGCATCTCATCACAGCTTATTTGCCATCATTTTTTTTTTTGGTAAAGTATTTGTATAAATCTTCTTTTCATTTCCAAATTGAGCTATTTGTTTTCTTTCTGAGTTTTAAGAATTCTCTAAATAATCTGGCTACAGGTCCTTTATACATCATATGTGTGGTTTGCAAACATTTTCTCCTAGTCAATGGCTTGTCTTTTTCATTTTCTTATCAATGTATTTTAAACAGTCAAATTAAAGACACATTACCTAGTTTCAAGACTTACTTTAAAACTCAAGCAATATAGACAATATGGAATGGGTGCAAGATGAACAAGTTGATTAGTGGAACAGAATAAAGAGTCAGTTGATTTAAAAAGTCCAGGTAATTAATTGAGAAGTAATACTATTTTCATCAAATCATGGTGGAATAAATGCCCAACCTTAGGAAACAAGCAAATCCAAACCCTTAATTTCCCTTGCATCACATGCTGAAATCAATTTGAAATGAATCATAGACCAAAAGATAAAACCTAAAACTGAAAAATTCTAGAAATAAATCATAAAGGAAAACCCCTTGTGATCTTGGGCTAGGCAAAGATTCTTTAGGTATACCATAAAAGTTACAAACCCTAAAAAAAAAAAAAAAATATATATATATATATATATATATATATATATATATATATATATAAAATTAGGCTTCATTAAAATTTAAAATTTTCATTTAGTGATTTTTAACCTTCAAAGCACCATGTAAAACATATAGAATAAGTATTATTATATCCATTTTACAAATGAAGAAATTGAAACCCAAAGAAGTTTAGATCACAAAGCTGGGAAGTGGCAAAGCAAGTGATCAATGTGGGTGTTGGCTTCCAAGTGCAAACTTTTGTCTATCCATAAATGCAGTCTATCTAATATAATTTAAATGCACACACAGGTGAATTTTATTATTAATAGTTGTGTGAAAACTCTGTCCAAGACAATTGAAAATTGAATGTATGTTTAAACATATAATTTCCTCATCTCTTGTGTATATACAGATAGATATATGTGCAACTATGTAGTCTCACAGATGTTTGCCATGACCAGTGTGAGGTCACCCAAAAATGAACTTTTCCCAACTAATCTCCAAATCGATCTGATAGGAAACAACAATTGCCAAATAATCTGTAGCTTTTGAGAAGTACTAAATATGACATTAGCAAAGCGTTGGCATTGTGAACTTTGCCACAGGACTTTGGTGACAAACACTGGAAAGAACTCAGCACCCATCATTTACCATGTCATGTGGTTTCAGATATTGGTATGCAAAATTAGCATGTTATGTGGATCTACATTCCCTATGAGTTCCTCTCCTTCTTGTTACGTGTTGTTCTGCTTTATTCTGAGTAGTATCTGAGAAATTTCACCCCAAAAGATTACCATACAGTGGACTGGAAACCAATTCAAAACTGAAAATTCAGGCTTATTTCAAATAGTCCAGTGAAAACTGAGTTGCGTGGGGGCTGAAGCAGTGTGGAAATTCTCAGTGAGCTGAGAGCAAGGATAGAAATTCACACTAAAAATCACCTATCATTTCCAAGAAGGTTGGATCTTTTCTATGCATTCTTTCTATTTTTTTCTGCAGATTTTTTTTAATTTTGAAGTGAAATGCTCATTGTTGAATGGATGCCTAATCAAAACAAACAAATGAAAAATCTTACCTGTCTCCAATGCAAATACACATTAAATAGTAAACCCTTCTTAAAATTACAGGCCAAAATTCCTGTTTAAGTTCTATGATCAAATAAGAAAAATATTATACATAACCTACAAATGAATCTATTCTTGCATTTAGTTGCCATATTAAAATAACATTGATTAAAAACAGCCATTTCAATTCCAAATTCTATTTGACACTAAGTCTAGCACAAAAAGAATCTTCTCTATTGCAAAAACCAAACCAAATCAATTAAACAAGAGTGTTTCCTCTGAAGCTGGTTTGGTTTGAATCAGGTACCTGCCCCTGGATCTGTTGGGTGGAATAGGGGACCAGGATCGCATTCACTGGACAGGGCCCCAGCATGTTAATGATGCTGTTCTAATGAGAAAAACTCATTCACTTCTAAGCAATCACTTCGTTAGGGATCTGCTGCATCTCACTATTCCCCCTCCACTACCTCTCCCTTCAAACTTTTCAGGCTCCACTCAGCAGGGTGTATGTGGTCTGGCTACCTCTGAAGGTACAACCTTGGCCTTACTTCTTTGCCCCATCCCTAACCTGTGCCTTAAACTTCTGCTACACTAGACCTCTTATGGATTATGGTAATGCCTTATCTTTTTACATCATCAGTCTTTTGAATATACTTTTACCCTGAATTAATTATTATTCATCTTTTTACAAGTAGCTTAACTATCATCTTTTCTAAAAAGACTTCCCAAATTCTTTCCATCACAGTCTCATCTAGGACTGAATCACGATCTTTGGGCATCCTGAGCTGTACTTGCTTACATTTCTTGTCCTGTTGCATTACATTGTACTGCAATAATTGGTACTATGGTCTGTTCCTGCATGCCTTTTCAATGCCTTTTAAATCAATAGGCAAAATAATCAAATCAACCAACTAATCAATTAATTAATTTAGGCTTGGCATCAAGGTTTACATGTTTGTTTATGCCTAATTCTAATACCATACACGGAATTTGTGTTACTTTGTAATTTGCTTGAATTTTTAAAATTGATATTTGAAAGCCTTGTAATAAAATGCAGCTACATATTCAAAGTATTTACCTAAGGATAAAAAATGAACTCAGGAACTTTTTCAAAGAAAGATGCAATTTTAACAGTCCAAATTATTATAGGCAGTGGTACTCAAACTTCCTAATGCCACAACCCTTTAACACAGTTCCTCATGTTGTGGTGACTCCCAACCATAAAATTATTGGTAGCTGCTCTCTACACATGTGACTGGTCTGCATAAGTACATTGTGGCACCACCCTGTCACATACACCTGAATTTGTACGGGGTGTAAGGGGTCGCGACCCACAGGTTGAGAACCGCTATAATAGAGCATTTTATATCTCAGGCACTGTCCTAAGCACATTATTTGTGTTAAGTCATTAAATCCTTATAGGAACCTATAATGTGGGTGCTGTTTTATCACACCTTCACAGAGAAGGAATATGAGCTACAGAGAATTGAGTGACCTGGTAGGCAGTGCTGGCATCAGGATTAGATGGACACAATCTTATTCCTCGGGCTGTGCCCTTAAACAAGAGGGTTGTCTGCTGTCTTCCAGAGGTAGTCTCAGGTAATATAGTTTATACAAGTATCTTTAAGCATTGAATTTAGTTCATATTTCTTAGAATCTTCCATAGAATAAAGTCAAACATGTAAAGAAAACCACATAGTTATTATAATACTACTGACTATATTTCCCATGTTGTACTTTACAACCCCATGACTATTTTGAAACTACCAATTTGTAACTTTTATTCCACTCTTCACCTTCACCCATCTTTCTGACCCCGTCTTCCAATCTGACAACCATAAAAATACTCTCTGGATCTCTGTGCTTCTTTCATTTTATCCCTTTATCCTATTCTTTATATTCCATATATAAGTGAAATCATATACAATTTGTCCTTTTCTGCCTGACTTACTATAGACTCAGCACAGTACCCCATCCATATTGTTGCAGATGGCAAATTTTATTGCTTTTTATAGTCTTAAAAATATTCCATTGTATATGTGTACCACTCTTATTCATCAGTTCATCATTGATGGATACCCAGGTTGCCTCCATATTTTAGTTACTGTAAATAATGCTGCAAGGAGAACTGTCTCTAGGTGGTGACACACAATATAGTACATAGGCGATTTATTATAGAACTATACACTTGAAACCTATATAATTTTACAAACCAATGTCACCCCAATAAATTAAAACAAAAGAACAACATTATTTATTTTGCAGAGTTTAAAATAAAAACTGAATAAAATAAAATAATGTTGCAATAAATATATGGTGCTGCAATGAATATATGGATGCACATATCCTCTTGAAGTAGTCTTTTGGGTTTCATTGGAAATATACCCAAAAGTGAGATTACTGGGCCCTTATTAAAGTCTATTTTGTCTGATATAAGTATTGCTACCTCAGGATTTTTTGTTTCCATCTTTATGAAATAACTTTTTCCATCTCTTTACTTTCAATCTGTGTGTGTCTTTTGATCTGAAATGAGTCTCTTGTAGCAGCATATTTATGGTTCTTTTTTTCTTATTTATTCAGGAACTCTGTCTTTAGATTAGAACATTTAATCTATTTACATTTAAAGAAATTGATGATAGATGTGTAGTTATTGCCATTTCGTTATTTATTTATCTATCTATTTATTTACTTATTTAGATAGTTTTCATCTTACAGAAGTCTCTCTAACATTTCTTGTAATACTGGTTTGGTGATGATAAATTCAACTTTTTCTTGTCTGAGAATCTCTTTATCTCTCCTTTGATTCTAACTGATAACTTTGATAGGTAGAATAATCTTAATTGCAGGTCTTTGCTTTTTATCACTTTGAATATTTCATGCCAATCCCTTCTGGTTTGCAAAGTTTCTATTGAGAAATCAGCTGACAGTCTTATAGGTGCTCCCATGCAAATAACTAATTGCTTTCCTCTTGCTGTTGTTAAGATTCTTCCTTTGTCTTTAGCCTGTAGCATTTTTTTATTATGTGTCTTGATGTGGGCCTCTTGAAGTTCACCTTGTTTGGGACTCTCTATGCTTCCTGGGCTTGTATGTCTATTTCCTTCACCAGAAGGGAAGTTTTTCATCATTATTTCTTCAAATAGGTTTTATATTCCTTGCTCTCTCTCTTCTCCTTCTAGTTCTCCAATTACGTGAATGGTCATACTCTTAAGGTTGCCCCAGAGACCCCTTAAGGTCTCTCATTTTAACTTTTTTTATTTTTTGTTTTTGCTGCTCTGCTTGGGTGTATTTTGCTACTTTATCTTCCAAATTACTGATTCAATTTTCTGCTTCATCTAATATACTGTTTATTCCCTCTAATGTACTTTTTATTTTAGTTAGTGTATTCTTTATTTCTCACTGGTTCTTTTTAATGTTTTTTTTAATCTCTTTAATGAAGTTCTTGAGATCATTGAGCATCCTTATAACCAGTATTTGGAACTCCGCACCTGGCAGATTGCCTGTCTCTTTTTTGTTTAGTTCATTTTCTGAAAGTTTGTTCTTTTCTTTAATTTAGGACATTTTTCTTTATCTTCCCATTTTCTTTGCCTCCCTGTGTCTGTTTCTATGTATTAGATAGAGCTTCTTCATTTCCCAGTCTTAGTAGAGTGGCTATATGTAATAGATGTCTCTGTGGGGCCCAGTGGTGAAGCCTCTCTGGTTACCTGAGCCAGTTGCTGCATGTATATTCCCTGTGTAGGTTGTAAGTGCCTTTCTATCGTAGTTTATCTTTAGTTTCTGTTGCTATGTTAATGGGGCAGATTGACTTTCAAGCTGCTGGGTTGTGAGAACTGGCCATGGGCTAGAGCAGAGGAGTTGTTCAGCAGGAGCTGACACTACAGAGCAGGATTTGTTTAGCAGGGTTCTTGTGCCTGCTAAGTGTGTCTTTTGAGGAAGTGGTCAGGTTGTGCTCTGATAGGGTCTGAAGCTGGCTACTAGGTGTGTTAGTTCTGGAGCCTTTTGAGGAGGAGTTCTGTTGAAAGCCCAGGTTAACTGTTGCCTGTGCCCTGTTCAGAGACACTTGGTATGAGTTACAAAGTGATACACAGATGTTTGCCACTTGCACTGGGCTTGGAGGTACCTAGGAAAAGTCAAGCTGTGAACCGAGGCTGGCTACTTCTAGTGCCAGGCTTGCTGCTCAGCAAGTGGTACAATGCATGGTAAGACTAAATGGTACTTGTGGTTTGTGAACCTTTGGGAGATTTTAGAGAAGTCCACAGCACAAACCAAGACAGATTTTTTGTATGGAAAAGCCATTGGAAGCAGCTTTGGTGGGCCCAAAAGTTGGGTGGGATGAGGTCTCAAGGAATCACTAGGGAAGCACAAATAAACAGTGTTAGGTTGATGAAGACTCATATATGGCAGCCACCTATGTCTGCATGTGGGGTCAAGGGAGAGCTCAAAACAAACAAACAAACAAAACAAACAAAAACAATGGCTTTCTGCCAGTACTTCTGTCTAGGAGAAAGCTCACCCTCCAGCCCTTGATCTGATGCCAGACAATTCAGTTTCTCCCTGAATGTGCCTGGTGCCTGCCTAGCTGTTTCTCCAGTGCTGGAACTCAGAGTGACTAACTCCATCATTGAGTAAGTCTATAACTCACTTCTTGTTTAGAAAAATAAAAGTGCATCTTGCTACCATGTTCATTTAATTTTACATAAACATGCTGTTCGAGGCTGAAGCAAATCTGACTGGTTTTCAATGTGAAAATAAAATATGAAAACTGTTCTTGATTATTTCTAACAGAACTTGTCTCTAATCCTAATGTAACAAAAATGTATATGATGACCAGTATTTAAGAAAATTTTTTGTGTGTAAAAATGTTACATTTTCTAGGATTTGACCTTTTCAGCAATGAAGCATTACTGTATTTTGTAAGTAGAAATACTACTACTAAAAACAGAATGCTATGAATAGAATGATGTCATTTGTTTCCAAAGACTGTGAAGATACTAGAGCAATGCAAAAATAATAATAAAAGTGAGATATTTCATAGCAAAGGTTAGGACTGTAATCTGCAAGTTATCTCAGGGTAAACACTGCAGCTGCAAGTGCTGCTAGTGAGTGTTCTTGGGGAAAATGGGAAATGGGTTAAGAGAAACAACGGAGACTCCAGCAGCCCTCTGTCTCACTCAGCCAAAATCTCCACTGGTATTCACAGCTAGAAGTAATGGGGACTTCTCTTACTGGCACTGGAACCCGAGACTGGGGAGCCTGGTGTGGAGTTGAGACTCTTTGCTCCTCAGGGGGGACCTCTGCAACCCAGATAGCCCACCTGATTTTTAACTGCCACAACTGGGTTTGGGATCAGTCCATTTCACATCTCCACCCCTCCTACCAGTCTCCAGATGGCTCCTTCTGTATGTCCTGAGTTATAGGACTTCTTTCAGCTAGACATCAGGTGATTCTCAGTGATAGTTGTTCTGTAATTCAGTCATAATTTTGATGTGGACAGGAGATAAGGCAAGCACAGTGTTTACCTACTCTGCCATCTTTGTCTATTTTGCTTTGAAATGTGGCCACTGTGACTGAAGAACTAAATTTTTTATTTGATTTTAATTAAAATAGTCATGTGTATGTCAACAAATATAATATCTTAATTAAAAAAACACACAGAAATATATTGGCTAAGCTACTTCTAAATAAAAGAGAATGGTTTAAATATTAAATCTTTATTTAAAATTTTCCTACAATAAAAACACCAGATCCAGTAAAACTAGAAGTTTTATTTTCAATTCTAATCTTATACAAAATATTCCACAAAAGTAGGTAAAGATGAAACACTTTTCAAATTATCTTGATAACCAAGCCAGACAAGAACTACACAGGAAGAGAGATTTTACAGACCCATTTACTTGTGCACCTAGAAACAAAAATTTTAAATAAAATATTAGCAAACCAAATCCAGCAATAAAAAGTGAGATAATGATTAAGGTGGGTTAATTCATGGAAAGAAAGTTCAATAAATATTTACTAAATGCCACTGTGAGCTGATCACTCTTCTGGGTGCAAGAAATGCAGCAGTGAACAAAACAAACAAAACACATGTTAGCCTTCTTGGAGCTAAGAGACTATGAAACAATAAGTGCAATACATAGTGAAGCACAACACAATAAAATCAATAACGAAAAAGAGGGCAGAGAAAGTCCACGAAAGCCTCACTAAGAAAGTGGCATTTGAGAAAATAGCATAATGGTATGAGGAGGAGGGCCATGTGGGTAGCAGAGGAAAGTCTTCCAGGAAGAGGAGTTGGGACATACATAGAATATTTGACTATACAAGAAGCCAGTGTGGCTGGCCCTGAGACAGTGGAAAGGAGAGGTGGAAGAAAAGTTCTGGGATGTGACAAGGGACCAAAACAGGTAAGGCCTTGCAGGCCAGTACAAAAAGTTCATGGATGGTAAGCACACAATGAAACAAGTAGGTGATGTATTATATAAGTGTACACTTGAAACCTATTTAATTATACTAACCAATGTCACCCCAATACATATGAAAAAGGGATACCATACAACTTGATTTTTTTAAAAAAACTACCCTTGCTGTTGTGTTGAGAATGGTTTGGACAGCAACAGACAGAAAAATAAGGAGGTTATTTGAAGGAGAGAAAATGATGGCTTGGAAAGGATTCAGTGTTACAATAAGTGGGACATGATTGTCTTTAGACATATGTGAAGTAGAATTGGCAGAAAATGCTGATGGATCTGATGTGGAAGTGAGGAGGACAGGCAGAGGAAAGCTCCAAGGTTTATGGCTTGAACAAGTAACAATATGAAGTTAACAATTCCAGAGGTTGGAATTCTGTAGAGGAACAAGTGTGAGGACAAAGTTTTGGACTGTCTAAGTTTAAAATAGTTATCAGCCATTGAGGGTGGGGGGACAATGTTAAAAAGACAGCTGGATAGATAGGTCTGCAGTAGAGAGCAGAATAGATGGTATCTAAAACTGGAGTGTAAGTATAACATCTATCCTCAAACCTGACCCAGAAGGAACAAAAATAGAAAACCACATATCAATCTCACTTACAAATGTTGATGCAAAAATATTAAATGAATAAAAGCAAACAGAATTTATAACACATTTAAAGTATCTTCATAGCAAAGAAGATTATATTTTAGAGACGTAAGGGTTGTTTCTTAATTGAAAAAAATATTTATATAATCCATTATACTAATAAAGGTAAGAAGAAAAAAGCCAAAGCTATACATATCTCCAGGATGCATACGAGACATTTGACAGAATTTGACATCCATTCATTACAAAAATTAAATAAAAGCAAAAAAATGCTGAAAGATGCATGCATAAAGGTCTTCATCACAGCATCGTTTGTGAAAATAAAAACAAAAAACCAACACCCACCAGCAGGTCATTGACGGAATAAACTGTTACCTATGAACCCTAACTTTGAACAAAGTGTTAAGGATCTCCCTTTCTGTATGCAGCTACAAAGCAACTGCAGAGTATATGTTTGAGAGGAAAAGGCAGAGAAAAAGCACAGTGTTTTACTACTTGTAAAAGAAATTAAAGTATATAAATGTATGTAAATATATATTTCTGTACTAAAATTAGAAGAAGAATAAAAACAAACCCAAAAAAACTGTGGAAGAGAAAGAGAAAAAGTACAGGGACAGAGTTAAAAGTCTATGCTCTTGAAAATATATCCGGTTTATAAATTTGACTTTGTCAGCATTAGGCAACTATTTTGCATAATTGTAAAACAAAATTACATTTGAAAAAATGCCATTTCTAAAAGTTAAAAGCAGAATAAAGCAAAAGCTATGTGCTTAGATGTGTATTGAGTTGGTGGCCTTCCACACAGAGAAACTATTTTAAATAATTTTAGAACACAGGAACTTGAATGTGGATTTTTAGTGGGACAAACTGAAGAACAAAAAAACCTAAAAAATGCTTAAAGAGCCCCAAGGAAGTGTTGTTACTTGTGGCAGGGTTACTACTATTTTAAGATTGGTGTCCACATATGGTAAGATAGAAACAAACGAGTAATGTCAGTTCATTGGGAATTAAAGTTTCCTTGAGAGAAAAAATATATTGGTATAAGAGTGATAAAATTTAGTGACATCATGTCATCTTAAATTTGAATTGGAATTTTTAGTTTATTATATATTTTATCTTAAAAATATGTGTTTTCTAATTATTTGCACTGAAAAGTCCCAGAAATGATTACTAACTTGAGTTGTTAAGAGCACTACCATTACCCATGTTATAGTCTCTAAATATCAATTTCAATTAAATGGAATTAAGACTGCTTGGAGAAATTGTGCTTTCATATCTGGGATAAGAAATGTACCAAGTGAATCTGGGAGCATCTTGAAATAACCAGAAAACGAAGAAGCTACTGAGGACTACTGTGGTTATATCCAAAGACTCAGGAAGTACCTAATATACTAATTTATCATCATAAATTAAAATACCTACTAATACCAACGATTGGGGTAAGGCTGTGGAAAAATAGTTCCATCAAGTTGAAGAGGTACCTAGCCTGCAGCTCGGCAATGCGCTTTCACAGTTTGAGGAACTTGTGTTTCCTTGAGCATGTACAAGATGCTTCATAGCAGCGCTGTTTGTACTGATGAAGCATTAGGAAAAAAGTAATGTCCATCAAGAGAAAATGAATGAAAAATGGTAGGTAAAACAATGTCAGTCAACACATATGACTCTCATAAATAAAATACTGAGTAAATAACACATTTTAGAAGAGCACTTCCTTTCTATGGTTAAAAACAGGTAAAATTCAACAATGTGCTGTATTAGGCTGACCAGACATCCCATTTTAAATGGGACAGAAAACAACAATAGGTACTGTCCTATTTCAAATGGTACGTATGGTCAGTCTCCTGACACCTTGAATTTAGTCCAGTGAGACTAGCCTGACCATAAGTGATCACCTCAGCCCCCCAAATTCAAAGCTCAGGCCTCTGCTGGGAAGATGATCCCTTGTAGGGGTATGCTATGGATGGCCTTTGGTTCTTAGAGTCACGATGACAGACCCAAGTTTCACCACCTGTAATGATCTTCTTTAAGAAGTCCTGAAAGCAAAGAAAAAAAGAAATGAACAAATAACCCATGGACACAATCAATAGTTTAATGTTTATTTGGGGACGAGTGGGTTAGGGAGGGGAGAAAGGGGAGGGGGTGGGAGAGGAGTGGAGGAAGCTAAATATAAGGTGATGGAAAGAGAAGTCACATTAGGTGGCGAACTTATTATACATCAAGTTGACAATGCACTGTAGAATTGTATGCCTGAAACCTATGTAATCCTTGCAACAGATGTCACCCCAATAAAAAAAAAATTAAAAAAATAAAAAAAAAGAAGTCCTCACCTTCTTTTATAAAAATTTCAGAAAAAAAACTGGAGGAACTTTTTCTGCTGTTAAGACTTCAATAACAACACACTGTTTGAACTGAACATCAGAACACCCTTCCATGCCGATGTGCACTGGTTGTAAAATAGAAGCACCTGTGTGTGCAAGGTCAAGAATGAGGGAGGGGACCCACCATGTGACTGCCCAGAACCTGTTACATCAGATATGTCTAATGTAACAAAAAAACATTACAGTGGAGGCAAATTTTATCAGCCCACTCTCATAATAAGGAGTCCACTAAAAGAGTTGATGAAGAATGACATGTGAGATTTGAATTGTCCAACTAATACTCTGGAGACTGTGCAAAAGCCAGTTTTGAAGAGACCAGAATAAAATCAGAGCCGATGGAAGACAAAGAGGAATAAGTCAAGTTTAAGTCAGAGTTTCATTTTGGGTGTGTTGTCTCTGAGCATCCAAGAAACATCATGCAGGAAAATTCAAATGAGCAGGAAGTACTGAGTCAGGGCTGAGTATGAGCCCAGTGCCTTGGAGATTTCTGCTGCTGCTAGGCAGTGGGAGAGGGTTGTAGGAAAGCAGTGCCTCCTGGTTGTGGGGTCTGGCCTGGCCCTTCCAGAACCCAGGCCTGAGGGACCCAGTGGGTCATAGAAGCACAGTTATCAGGGCAACACATGATCAATGTGGTCCTGCAAGTCTTCCTCAAGCTTAGAAAATCTGGTGGGAAGCATTTCCAACATGTTACAGTTTATATTTTCTTTCTCTCTCAATAGAACGTGGTTAGGAACTACCACCACATCTTTGAACTAGGTATAAATCAGATGGAAGGTGATTCACAAGAGACTTTGGTCCAAATAACAGGTCAGACCTTTCAAGCTCTGTAAAAAGAGTCATAAAGATCAGTATCTGCAAAAGCCTGAATTTCATTTTCCACTAAAGGAAACCTGAAATCACCTGGGGCCCCTGTCAACTTCATTTTATTGGTGGACAGGATTATATCTCAGTCCTTCAGTAGGTTTTAGAATCCAAGAACCATACACTTGCATGGCTAACGGCTATTTCAAGGTCAGTTTACCCAATCTCCCTTCAGAAACTTGAAATAAATCTTCACCAGTAACATTACAAGAAAGATTTTCTTCAATGGCCCTAATAGGAAGTCAGGACAAGCTAATATTCTAGGACCACTTTGGAGATGTGGAGGGAGTGGAATGATGGAATGGGCCCTTGGAGTAGCAATGAAGAATAATACATTGGATGTTGTCAATGAAGGAAAAAATGATCTTGGCAATAAGCCCCTTCAAGTGTAAACTGGATTACATATGGATTTAGCAAGAAAAAAAAAAGAATGAAAATTCAGAAAAAGTACTTAGTCCAAAGCAAAAAACAGGAATTAGGGGGTAATTATCATCATATCCACCAATTCTACCTACATTAGTGAGAGGTGCCTCTGCTGATAATTTATCATATATTAACAAAAACCTATTAAATATTTACACATTTAATCCTTCTCAAATCATCATTAAACCTGTTTTGTCTGACACCCAGAAGAGGTAAGTGACTTGCCCAAGTTCACAGTTGGTAGGCAGAAGACTATAAAAGCAAAACAGTGTAACTTGAGTAATTTCTTCCAGAAAAGAAGCACACTTTTTATTGAAAATGTATTTTTGAATTATTTTTATTGTGGTAAATATATACAACCTAAAATTTGTCATTTTAAACATTTTTAAATATATAATTCATTGGACTTAAATATATTCGAAGTGTTTTACAACTAATACAACTACATAGTTCTAAAATTTTTATCACTCCAAGACAGAAACTTTGTAACTATTAGCAATAAATTACTACTCCCCTCCTCTACTCAGCACCTGGTGATGTCTAATCTACATGCTATGTCTATGAATTTGCCTATTCTAGATGATGTATAAAGAAAGGCATACAATATTTAACCTTTAATGTCTTATTTCAATTGACATAATGTGACAAAGATATTTTTATATTTTAGCATGTATCAGAATTTCATTTAGTTGTATGGCTGAATAATATCCCACTGCATATATATATTATATCACATTATATTTATAAATATATCTCTTGATGGTCAGTGGGGTAGCTTCCACCTTTGGATATTGTGAATAATGCCATGATACACACTGCTGTATAAGCATCTGTTTTGATTTTCTGTTTTCAATTTTTGGGGGTATATTCCTAGAAGTGAATTTGCAGAAGAACAAAAAATTTCTATGTTTAGCTTTTTGAGGACCCACCAAACTGTTTCCTATGGTGGCTGCACCATTTTACAATTCTACCAACATTGTTGGTGGTACCAGGTATTCCATATTTCTGTTTTCTGTTTGTTTATAGCCACCCTAGTAAATATGATGTGGCGTCTCATTGTGATTTTGATTTGCATTTCCCCAATGACCAATGGTGTTAAGTAACTTTTCATGTGTTTATAAGCTATTTCTATATTTTCTTTGGAGAAAGTTTATTCAAGTCCTCTGAGTATTTTAAATCTATTTTTTAATTTTTAAAATTACAATTGACATACATACAATGTTACATTATTTTCAAGGGTACAACATAGTGATTAGACATTTATATGACTTACCAAGTGATCACCCAATAAATCTAGTACCCATCTGACACCATACATAGTTGTTATATTGTTATTATTATTGACTATATTCTCTATGCTGTATATTCCAATTACTATTTTTAAAATTATTATTTTAGTTTTTTTAGTTATACTTAACATTTGATATTACTTTATATTAGTCGCAGAAGTACAGCATAGTGATTAGACATTTACATAATTCATGCATTTTTTTAACTACCAATTTATACTCTTTAATTCCTTTCCCTTTTTACTCATCCCTCCAACACCCCTCCCATCTGGCAATCCTCAAAGTGTTCTCTATACTTACAAGCTTGTTTTTGTTTTGTTAGTTCATTTACTCTGCTTTTCAGATTCAGGGTTCACTCTATAACAGATAACAATAGGAAAATCTAGTAAGTAGTGATTGAAGTCAGAATAGGTATTATTTCTGAAAGGAGGAGTAGCTAGACTGAGAGACACACAGGAAAACTTTGAGATTTAATGTTCTATATCTCAGCCTAGATTGCTGTTACATGTTTATACACGTATATGTACATATATTTATATAATATATAGAATGTATTATATATTCATATATAGAGCAGTACATTTACTATCAGTTCCTTTTTTACGCTTTAATGAATGTGTATTATACCACATTTAAAAGAAAGCAGAAACAAACAGTAACATGAATAAGGTGAAAATGCTTGATTGTATTCCTAATTTTCCACGGTTAGCACTTTAAGTTGAATCCAAGTTTTCAGTATAATAAATATTATTTTTAGAAAAAAAATTATACCACATTTATAATCTTACTAAATAAGAATAGTTTCCATAGAATAATAATAATAACAGTGAGAATGGATATAAACGAGATAAAACTTACAGAATTGCATGATGACCTAGTAGCACAAATAGAAACAGACTATGAAAAATGAGATGCTCATATCTTATAAGAGAATAAACATGGTAACTCCTGGAAAAGAACTGTGTAGTCACATGAGTTACTTTTGAAATTATTAATAAAAGTAATTTCTCAAAAATGAAAGATTAAATGTAGTGTGTACAAACATTTTATTTGTAATATAATTTTCCTCAATCTATATATAAAACCTGAAATTAATATTATTAATATTATAAATATTTCTAATTTTGACTTTTTATATCTTCATATATACAATGGGGGAGGGTAGAAAAGACTAATCATGCCAAATGATGTTTCTCTTTCTTTCATCTTTAATAAATTAGTCTACTTAATAGAAACTTCCTTCTAACTCTAAACTCCACTTCCACTTACCCACTGCAAGTTTTTTCCAAAGAAAGCTTTCAATTTGCAAATTCAAAGGCATATGGATGAAGAGAACTTAACAAATCTGTTGCCAATTTTTGAGATAAAAGGAATAAGATATAGTCCTTATTATCACTTCTCACTCTTACCACATTTCTAGTGACCGACCTCTCCTCCTAGGACAGTAACTGAGGCCATCCATCTTTAACACACTTTTGTAGAAAGAATTGGTGTTTTTCCACAGTCAACAGAAGACAAACTCTGGCAGGCAATTGGGCAAAAGATGCAGCCAGATGGAGGCAAGGCTGACAATGCAGGGCCCCTCCACTGTCACCGAGACACAGATGGCCAGCACTGAAAGAAAGAAACAGCTGTGTTATGAAGTGAGCAGAGAAAAGTAAGCATCCGGACCTATCCATCCCATGGTGCATGCGCACATCTGGTCCTGATTGATTCCTCGTTCCCTTTTCAGGGCAGTGTGTGTGTGTGTGTGTGTGTGTGTGTGTGTGTGTGTGAGCAATCTAAGCAGGTGAGAACTTCCAGCAATCAGACCACAGAGGAGAGATGTAGGACAATCGGGACAAGGCACAGGGTACAAATTAAGAGGAGCCTGGTAATAAAAATGCTCTCCCAAGGCCACTGCTGGAGGAAGAGGACAGACACATCACACCTTTCCTCTCTGCCTTTCACAAGCAGTAAATGCTTACTTTTTAAGAGTTTTGGGGGATAAACTTCTGACCCAAATTTGTTCAGATAGGTGGATCTGCCTTCAATTAGAGCTCAATTGCTTCCTCCTGAGAGTCTCAAATTTTGAGTCTTTCTCATGGTTCTTTTTAAGAACTAAATATCTATATTTCACTTCTGATTTAGTCTCAACCAAGACTCATTCCCCACTCACCATGTGCTTCTTGCAGGCTATGCACACTTTCACCTCCCTTGCTCCCTGTCTTGTCCCCCCTTTACCTTTTGTCTCTCCTCTTCCCTTACCTCCCCCGAGGTCTTGCTGTCTCTAGCCCACACATCATTGTCCAGTGTCTCAGGCAGACCTCTCCTCACTTTCCTGTCACTCAGTCTCATCATTTTAATGGCTCTCTTGGGGTTTTGAACTCAGTGATCAGCTGAAGGTATACTTTGAACTTAAAGGAGAGAAAGGTGCTATACCACTGGCTCTGGTTCAGTTTTCCAGACCATCCTGTATGGAAATGTATCAGCCCACATGCTACTAACTGGTAACTCCTTGAGGGTGCTATGCCCTAGAGAATTTCATAGAAGGTGTCGCTGCGCTTTGAGACAGGCCTTTACTAGATAATGAGCATAATATGCATTATTATTAAATGGATAATAACCATTATTCCCAATGTCAGAAAATACAGGACTAAGTGATGGACTGTCAATACAACATTTATGTTAACTGTGGACACATCACTCCCACTCTGTGGGCCTCATTTTCCACACCTAGAAAAATGTGGATATTAGAAGGACTATATAAGCTCACAAGTTTTCTTTAATACTTATCTTTTTTATGAATCAAAGTTCTAGGATGTATCCATATGCATCCTTTTATCTTTTCAACATTTGCTCATAGCTCCCTGTGCTGATACAGAACATGCCTGGTATTTATTAAATACATGACAATTTTTAAGCAGGTAACACATTTATATACATGCACTAAAGATGCCATAAATAAGTCTTAGGAAGAAGTAACCCATTATTCTCAGAGTCCCAGGGCCCAAAGGGAGTGCACACAACCAACTGGCCCAGAGCTCCCTACCTGTACACAGACGCTCTGTCTTCACCCCACAAAGCACAGAGATAATGCATCAAGGTGGTCACCCAGGCACATCAGCCCCACCTCTGGCTTTAAACCCTAGGAATGTCAGAAACAAGAAAGTAGATGTGAAGGTAGGTGGTATTAATGTACCTTTACAAATATTCTTTGAATTTTTATGCAAGCGTTCAGTATACTTTTTGTGTAACTCTATAGATGAATAAGATAAAAGGTTAAAGGCATCTCAGATTTTACCTCTCTCAATCTCTTCCTCTTTCTCTCCTTGCCCTCTTTCTTTCCCTTTCTCATAAAGTACATCAAGATAGCCCTCCTTTTAGTACTTCTTCTAGTAAGATCTTATGAGGTTTGCTTTATTGGTATGTGGGTAAAAATGATGTTAAGTTTTGGAACCAAAGCCATTACCCCCTAGAAGGTGATGGTGAAATCCTTGGTGCTTTTTCTCACTTGTCTCCCTCAAAATAACCCCTTCAGGATCGGACCCACCCCTTAGTTCACTCTCTACCATGAATGACTGTAAAGCTAATCTCCAACCTACATTCTCACCCTCCAATGCCACATGTACAGTGGCATATAAGACAACATGCCTTGGATGACATTTTTCTCTTCAAACTCAACATGCCCAAACTGAATCTGTTTTCTCCTTTGAACTCTCCTGCATCTGTGAGAATGGATTCCATCAAATACCTCCCATATTTAGTCCTTAATTGGTTTTTTTTTTTAGCTTTTTGGGATGTGGGTAGCTCCCTGGCTGGGAATCAAAACCAGGCCGCAGTGCTGACAGTGCCACCTCCAAAGCCTTAAGCCACTACACCATCAGGGAACTCCCAAGTCCTTAATCTTTATCCACATCATCACATACAGAGTCAATCTGAATATTGTGAAGGTACTTTTAGATCAGATTAACATTTAAATCAGTAGTAAAGCAGATAACCCTTCATAATGTGGGTGGGCCACATCCAAGCAGTTGAAGGCCTAGAAAAAAAATATCCAGCTTCTTGGAGAAAGAGGGAAATCTGTAAACAGACAGCATTTGAACTCAAGTTTTAACATCAACTTTTCTCTGTCAGCCTGCCCTGAAGATTTTGGACTTGCCAGCCTCTTGTTTTTCTGGAGAGCCTTAATACACCTTTAGAAGATCTTTTTTGTTGCACTTAAAAAGTATATGTACATTTTATTTTATTATAACTTAATAAACATATGTTCAATGGCTCAATAGTCTTCCACTGTTCTACCCTTCTTCATGAAAATATTTCACACAGTTTAAAGGAAAGTATAAAGAGTGATTTTTTTTTTTCAGAAAAATACAATCTATATACATGAGAGATTTTGTGTTGAAGTGAGGGATAAGAGAGTGAAAAATCAAATAAAACCACCTTGATTTCAGGTCAAGATGGTGGAGTCAGTAAACACTGTGCTTACTTCCTCTCATGACCACATTAAAATTGCAACTAAACTACAGAACAACCACCATTGAGAATCACCTGAAGTCTAGCTGAACTTAAGTTGTATGGCTAAGGACATATATATAGAAGAAGCCACTTTGAGACTTATACCAGGGCCAGAGACATTGAATGAGCTGATCCCACATCTGCATATGACCATTAAAGACTGGGAGGGATACATTGGCTATAGAGGTCCCACTTGGAGAAACAAGGGGTCCTAGCTCCACACTATTCTCCCCAGCCCAGAGTTCCAGTCCCAGGGAGAAAAGTCTCAAACTTTTGGCTGAGATAACCAGCAGAGATTGTGGGTGAATGAGATGGAGGGGGACTAGAGTCCTAGGTGTTCTTCTTAAAGAGCCCACACATGGACTTACTCAATGATGAACTCACTCACTCTGAGCTCAAGCACTGGGGCAGCAGCTGGAGAGCTACCAGAAACATACAGGGAGAAACTGCATTATCTGGCTTCAGGGTGAGAGCTACTGGGGCAACTTTCTCTCAAGTGTTGGCAGAATCTATTGTTTCTTTGTTAAGCCCTCCTCCCTCTCCATGTGCAAACATAGTCAACATCATATCTGAGTTTCCATCAACCCAACTAACACTGTTTGCCCCTTCCTGGTGATTCCTTAAGATCCTGACACACCCAAATTGTGAACCCACCAAAGTCGCTTCCAGTACTTTTCCATACATCCAACCTATTACATAAGACCACTCTACCAAGACTAAGAGAAGTAGCAGCTCTATCTAATACATAGAAACAAACACAAGGAGTCAGTCAAAATAAGGAGACAAACAAACATGTCCCAAATGAAAGAACAAAACAAAGTTCCAGAAAAAAAACTAAAGAAAATGAAGACAAGCAATCTATCAGATGCAGAGTTCAAAAAACTAGGTATAAAAATATTCAATTATCTTAGGGACAACTTCAACAAAGACATAGAAAACATAAAAATGGAGATCAAAACTTATAGAAGAATTATTCAGAAATAAAGATATGTAACTGAAATAAACAATAAATTAGAGGGAATTAACAGTAGATTAAATAAGCAGAGGACAGAATCAGCAATTTGGAAGATATGGTAGAAAACACCCAAGACAAACAGCAAAAACAAACAAAAATATAATTTAAATAATGTTTTAAGGGGACTCTGGGATGAATTCAAATGTGCTAACATTCACATCATTAAGGTAGCAGAAGGAGAAGAGAGAGAGAGCAAAAAATTAAAAATCTATTTGAAGAAATAATGATAAGATACTTCCCAAACCTGGCAAAATAAATAGATATACAAGTCTGGGAAGCACTAAGAATCCCAAACAAGATGAACCCAAAAAGGCCCACACTAAGACACATCTTAATTAAAATTCCAAAGGTTAAAAACAAAGGGAGGATTTTATTTTATTATTTATTTATTTATCTATTTTTAGTTTTTTGGTATGTGGGTAGCTCCCTGGCTGGGAATCGAACCCAGGCCACAGCACTGACAGCACCAGCGCCGAAGCCTTAAGCCACTACACCATCAGGGAACTCCCCAAAGGGAGGATTTTAAAAGTAGTAAGAGAAAAATCAGTTAGTTGCCTGTAAAAGAGCTTTCATAAGACTCTCAGATGATTTTTCAACAGAAACTTTGCAGGCCAGAAGGGATTGGCAGGGAATATTTGAAGTGATGAAAAGCAAGGAACTTCAGCTAAAATTATTCTACCTATCAAAACTATCATTTAGAATTGAAGAACAGATAAAGGGTTTCCTAGATAAGAAAAACTTAAGGAGTTTATCACCATTAAACCAGTATTACTAGGAATATTAGAGGAATTTCTTTAGGATAAAAAATAAAGAACTTATATATGAATACTAAAATGGCAATAACTACATATCTATCAACAATTGCTTTAAATGTAAATAGATTAGATGTTCCAATCAAAAGACAAGGTGGTTGAATGGATAAGAAAAGAAGACCCATATGCTGCCTACAAGAAACTCACTTCAGATTGAAAAACACACACAGACTGAAAGTAAATGGATGGAAAAATATATCTCATATAAGTGGGGAAAAAATGCAGGACAGCAATACATATAGCAGACATAATAGACTTTAAAACAAAGACTACAACAAAAGACAAAGAAGGACCTCATAATCTCACTTCTGGGCATTTGTCCCAAAAAACCCAAACACTATTTTGAGGGGATGTGTGCATCCTCATGTTCTTTGCAGCATTATTTACAATAGCCAAAATGTGGTGGCAGCCTGGGTGTCTGTTAATGAAAGAATGGATAAAGAGGAGGTGATACATATATAAAATGGAATATTGCTTGGCCAGTGAAGGGAATGGGTTCTTGCCATCTGCGGTAGCATGGATGGACCTGGAGAATATTGTACTGAGTGTAGGCTGACCAGACGTCTCATTTAAACAGAAGAGTAAACAATGGTACTGTCCCATTTCAAATGGTACATATGGTCAGCCTAGTCTCACTGGGCTAAATTTAAGGTGTCAGTAAGCTGACCATATGTACCATTTGAAATAAGACAGTACCATTGTCTTCTGTGTCATTTAAATAAAACATCTGGTAAGCCTAGCTGAGACGAATATTTTAGACAGAAAAAGACAGATGCAATGTAGTTTTGCTTATATGTGAACTCTAAAGGGCAAAGAAAACGAAACAGAAACAAACTCATGAATATAGAGAACATTTTGATGCTTGCCAAATTGAGGGTGGGGGCTGAGTGAAAAAAGGAAAGGGATTAAAAATTACAAATTGGTTGTTATAAAGCAGTCATGGAGATGTAGGGTATAGCATAAGGGATATAGTCAGTAATATTGCAATAACTGTATGGTGTCAGATAGGTACTAGATTCAGAGTGATAGATGGCAGGGGGTTTGGAGGGCAGGGTGAAAAATATGAGAAGATGAAGTACAAGTTGGTAGTTACAAAATAGTCATGGGGATGTAAAGTAAAGCATAGGGAATATAGTCAATAACATGGTAATAACTATGTATACTGCCAAGTGAGTACTAGACTAGTCAGGGACATCATTTCTTAAATTATATATAGATGTCTAACTACTATGCTATACACTGAAATTAATATATTATTGAATGTCAACAGCAATTGAAAAAAATTAAAAGGGGGAAAAGATGAAGGGGAATAAAAGTTTCAAATTTTCAGGTATAAAACAAATAAATCATGGGGATGTACAGTATAGGAAATATAGTCAATAATATAGTGTGGTACCTTGTAAGATGGTTGCTGGACTTATCATGATGATCACTTCTTTAGGTATATAAACATTGAATAACTATGGTGTATACCTGAAACTATATTTTAATAAAAATCTTTAAAAAAAAAACAAATAAAACCACCTCAAGAGGGAAAAAGTCTTTTAGCACATTTTTTTCAAAGAAATATAGAAGGAATTTATTTATTGTGCTCTAAGGAGTACACTAATTGTTTTACAAATATTAACTGAGTGCTCCTGCATAGAAAGACCCAGGGGCCATGTTCATGTCTTAACAGCATGATCCAGACATAAACAACCAGGACGCAACAAGGGCTAGGCATAAAGGAACAAAGGCCAGTTTTGGGAAGCAGGAGAAAACTGTAGAGAGTTGGTATATGGTGTCAGATATCTGTTATGGGTGATGTGTGGAGAGATAAAGATGGAGTGGAAATACTCATTCCAGAAGAATAGCCAGCACATACATGAGCCCAAGTCCCAGGGTGTGTGGAAAGTGCAGGAAGCCATAATGATTGTCTGGCTGCAGGTAGCAGTCATGCTGGAGAAGTAGTAAGATGTATGGTGGGAATGCCTGAAACCAGGCATGGCCCAGGGAGGCACCACCCTCAGGCATTTGAAAGGAGAATCAACCCCATGGATTATATATATTCAAGTCAGCCACACTTTTCTGCAATCATAAGCAACAAGTTTCATTTCACCTGGTATCTGGTGAGAAATACTTGAAGTAACCTCTCCCAATTCCCCATGAAATGCCCATGAAAACAAAATATAAAGTGATAGAAACTCACTTGGTTGAAGATAAGGAGATGGTCAACCAACTACCAAAATCATGAGACACTTTTCCTAAAATAAGTCAACATGATGAGATACTGTCACACAGGGGTCCTCAACCCCTGGCCATGGACCCATAGTGGTCTGTGGCCTATTAGGAATTGGGCTGCACAGCAGGAGGTAAGCAGTGGGTGAGTGAACAAAGCTTCATCTGTATTTACGACAGCTCTCCATCACTCGAATTACTGCCTGAGTTCTGCCTCCTGTCATAGAGACAGTGGCATTAGATTCTCATAGGAGTGTGAACCCTCTTGTGAACTGCACATGTGAGGGATCTAGTTTGCACGCTCCTTATGACAATCTGATGCCTGATGATCTGAGGTGGGGCTGAGGCAGTGATGCTAGTGCTGGGGAGAGGCTGCAAATACAGATTAACATTAGTAGAGAGGTTTGACTGCGCAGAGACCAAAATAAATCAATTACTTGGAGACTCATATCAAAACCCTATCACACAAATAAAGTCATATAAATGCCACCACAATCAAAATATCCAACAGTACCATGAGCCTCAAAAGTTGTCCTTTGGGACTTTGTGGTTAGCCCCTCCCCCATCATTAGCTCCTGGTAATGACCCACTTCTGTCTCTGTATGTGTAAGTTGCTGTATGTCAATAGTACTTCAATTAACATAACTTTTTAAAATTATGAAAAACAAACAAACAAACAAACAAACAAAACCAAAAAACCAAACCAAAACAAAAAAAACAAAAAGAAAAACCCCTATCAGTGAGTGGCAAGTGACAATTAAGCTGCATCTGATAGCAGGCTTTATAGTGGCAAATGAATTGTATAATTATTTCATTATATATTATAACGTAATACTGATAATAAAAATAAAATGCACAATAAATGTAATGTGCTTGAATAATCTTGAAACCATCCCCACAACCCCCAAGCCCACCCCCTGGTTTGTGGAAAACATTGTCTTCCACGAAACCAGTCCCTGGTGCCAAAAAGGTTGGGAATTGCTGCCGTAGCACATTTGACAGCCTGTTCTCTTTTGCATCTGGAAACAAAGCCAAACTTTTTCAAGTTATCTACTCAGAAAATCAAAAACTGTATCTGTGAGAAAACGAAACAACAAACCAACTATTATATACTGAGTCAGTGCAAAGTCTGTTTCCCATTCATTATCACACACCTCAACTTTACCTTGTTCTCTGTGCACATTTAAAACGTTCCAAAACTCCTAGGGGCTGAGGCATGGGGAATCAGAACTGGTCACAATATTTCCTAGGAAATACAGCCTCTATCAGATCCTGGTCTGTCCCAGTGGCTCCAATGAATAACCCTCTTCCTTCCTTTTTCACCCTAACTCCCTTTCTTTTCCCACCACTTATTTCATGTGTAAAAGAAATGATCTCACACCCTTACTCAGAAGTGTCCAGTGTCTTCTGTTGTTACAGGCACTCCTCACTCAACAATGGGGTTCTCTTCCTATGACTACTGGTAGGTAAATGAGGAGCTTAAACGTAGATGTCTTGTGGTATGTCGTGGCACCATAGGGCATATATTTTTCAATAAATACCACAGGACACCACACTTATAAACAAAATATGTAATCTTACGTGATTGCAAATGCTTCGTGTAGTGCATACTAATTGACTGCGGGAACCAGACAAAGACAGAGAAAGGGGATTCTCTCTACTGGAGAATTGGTCCTAAGTTTGAGTGGTCATTAAATAGAGAGGTTGTTAAATACCAAGTGACTGTATTTTATTAAGATTTAAAATCCTTACACTTGCTTCCAAAGTCTTAAATTATCAGGGTCTTTTCATTTTCTGTTTTCCATTCTGGCCACTTTTACAGGTCTATGCAAGTTTAGCTCCTTTTCTTGCTTCAATGCTTAGCTTAAAGTTTACTGCCTTAGAACTTCACTGACTGCTGTCTCTAAAGTAACCATCACATCACCTAACATAATTATAATTCTCTGCCTAGACTTTTTATCATTTGATATTTTTCTGATTGATGGATTGACTGCAGTGATTCCTATGCTCATTTTGCTTCTATTTCTATCTACAGAACATTACTAGGGTGCAGAGGAGGAGATTATGGAATCATTCATCAAACAGGAAGTTATAAAACATGGAGTGTAGTGCTGGTATCATTTTAGTGTTAGCAGACACTGTGGTGCCCAAACAGGCAAGTTCTCTGTTCACACACCCTGTGCTTCAGCATAGCATAGATACAGTAAAGGCACTTAATAAAATTCAACACCCATTCATGAAAAACACTGTTAGCAAACTCAGGTATAAAGGAAGTTCCTTATTCTAATAGAGTAGCTATAAAACTCTACAGAAGACATCATACTGCAGGTAAATCATTGAAAGCTTTCTTTCTAATGTTAAACATAAGGTGAGAGTTCTGGCTGTCATCACTTATCAAACCTTACAATATAAGTTGCCATACTGGGGGGTAGAAAGTCAGCACAGTGGTCACTTGGAGGGGAATGAGAAGTGCCTGGAAGGAGACATACTCATGGAGTTTTGTAAAATCTGTTCCTTGGCCTGATTTGGATTATAGGGTGTGTTCCCTTTGTGAAATTTCTTCAAAATGTACACTTGTGATTTGTGCACAGTTCCATATGAATGTGATACCTCAATAAAATATTGACTTAAAAATAATGGAACCAATCTGGATGTCCATCAATAGGAGAATGGATAAATGAAGATATGTACATACTGTTATAATTTATTCAACAGTTTTAAAAGAATGCAGGAGATCTATACACACTGTGTTGGATAAAAGCTTCAAGACATATTAATGCGTTAAAAAGACGAGTCACAAGTAATACATACCACATGATCCCATTTATGGATATGAGCCTACACTGATTTCAGAGAACTGCACAAGGTGGAGCACCTGGAGAGATAGTGCCCCTATTTTGCTGGAGGGGTCCTGCTGTTGTTTGGGGACAGTGCCCAGGGGAATCAGGGCTTCATCTTTACAGCCATCTTCTTGTAGACTTTAGCAAGAAGCTTAGATACACTGATTGGTATAAGAAGGAGGAAGTGAAAAGCAATGATATTAACAAAGCAGTTCTGCTGTGTAGAATGTGGCTTTATCCACCTTATCACCCTCTCGTGCCCCTGCAGTTCCCCTTCACCTGTGTGGAACTCCGTGCAAATGTATGTAGGTGAATCAGATTCTTCAACTCAACTTTGACTTTCAGTCAACTTTCATTCTACCCTAAAGCCAGAGAGAGCTATGATCTTGAGGGGCATGGATTTAGAAGGTGTTTACTGCTAACTCTGGGTAGGATGGGGAGCTGCTGGTTCCTGCACATTGTTCAGGGTCAGGCTATGCTCCCAGATCTTAATATTCCAGACAGCATTTCAAGACGCAGTTGCTGTTTGTCCATTGGTGTCTGAATGGGGAGACAAAGTCTAAGATCAATACTTTAATAGGGACAAAATACAAACATGTAGCAAGGAAAAAAAATCCAAGTTCAAATATAAACAGTCTACATAGAAAGCTACCTCTCAGTGAGTTAGTTGAGTGACAGATCACCCAGCTACCTACAGCCAGCAGAACACCTACCTGTCAGCCTCACTGATCATTCAGATGGAGATAGAATGCATCTCCCTCCAGAATGGATCTGCTCAGTTGACATTAGAGCTCACTTTGTAATTTAGCTTATGTTTATCTAATCTTTTCTTTTGCCTGTCTTGGCAGACAGTTTCAACCCCGCTTATCCAGCCAGCACTTGGGATTGTGTTAACATGACTCTCTTCCACTGGCTGTGTGTAGCTACGTGTGCCACATCACCATGATTGCCTGAATATTCTTAACTACAGCTGAGATGAATATTGTCTGCAAGAGGAGCCCTTGCAGAAGTCAGCAGGGGCCATAAAGGAGCAGATTCCTCCCCCACTAGCCACATATTGCTGTGTTCAGGCCTCCAGTAAGTTGTCAGAGGGGATCATTAGCTCTCTTTCAGATGGGTCCTCGTTAATCCTTCATTGGAGGTTTAATTGGCACCACCTTGGGGGCGCCGTGTGTTTATAAAATGATATACAACTCCAGACATTCATTAGCACTGTCAGTGCCTTTGGAATGATAAATAGCAGGAAGGCTCCATCAAAATGCTTCTGGAGCTAAACCCAAATTAACTTTTCTATGCAGTGCCAAGAAGAAATACGAGAGCAATGAAGGTTTTATGATAACCCATAATCTCACAATTAAACAAGTGACTGGAAAGAAAAGGGAAAATGCATTATATTTTAACTGAAATTTTGGAACCAAAATAAATACCAGAGTCTCAGAGCCTTTTGGTGATGAAACCTAGTGCCACACACACCGGGCTGTGTGTTGTATCCACCACGGCAGGCTGCTCAGCCCTGCCCAGCACTGGCATCTGTGTGTGTCTCTCTGATCAGTATGAATGGGCTGTATCCTGGACTCCGTTTCCACACAGTCTCCTCACTCCAACCGTTGCTCAAATTAAGCCATTTGAATTCTAAGGGTATTTGAGTTCTTTAACTTTACCTACAAGAAAATAATTCTACTTGGAGAACTATCCCATAATCTGAAGAAAGTATGGCAGGGAATGAAGTGCCTTCAGCTGAATTACCAGGGAGGAGGAGGGGAACGAAAGGTAGGAAGGGCAGATGTTCGTACTCTGGAGAGTTATGTAAACTAGAGCTTAACTTCCCCTCCAGGCCACCCAGTTTTTTCTCTTTAGAAAAACATTAGCACATTTGAAAAGCCTAGAAGCCACTCAGGAGTTAGCAAGAAGAGGCTCCATCATCATGTTTTATTAACAGAGGGATGGACCAGGATACTTGGGACACACCAAAGCAATGGCTCCCAAACTTAGATAAATATTTAGAAATTGCATCCCAAGGGGAAATCACCCTTTTCCTTCTTCTTTTTTTAGTTTAACTAAACTCAACCCATTTTGGTTATTGAAAGCTCAAGACCGTAAGAACTTTGGAATTGGTTTCCCTAGATGTGAAATAGCAATATCTGAGATTTAAAAAAAATTATTTTTGCAATGTCTGAGTGGAGGGCTTCCTTTTAACAGTCAGGACAGGGATCTGAGAAGGCCATGGCTGCTGGCCTCGCCCTGTCACAGGCAGGGGCACCCGTCATAGGCCCTACCTGTGAAGTCACAGGTGCTCCTTATGCCACAGTCCTGAATGCTATCATAGGTGTCAATGTCACCTCTTATTGCTGGATAATGGGTGAGTCAGCTATGTGCAAAGCTTGATTTTCCAGAAGATCCACAGATCCTGTCAGGACATAATGCCTCTAGGCCTTCCTGTGCTGGTGTCTGAGGATCTGGACACCTTTCCATCCAAGATGATCAGCTTAACCAGAGAGAGCACCACAGCTCTTCAATGGCAGCCCCAAGTTCCTCTGGTCCCAGGGCAGTTCTCCATGCTGTGTACGAGGGAGAGACCCCCCAAAACAGAATTATCTTCTAGAGGGCACATCCTTTGTAGTACAGGCTTCCCCCACTAGGTGAGGGAGTGTTCTAGGAACCCATCTGCATCAGTGCACCAGCTGGTTTTGTTGTGAGAAGCTGCATTTGATGTCAATGAATTTTTTTGGAGACTCTGTGAATGCATTTGCCCATTTCATGGTGGGTGATTTACACGAACCACGTGCAGCATGACAATGCACCTGCCTACACCGCGCTGAGTGTTCAGCAGTTTTGACCAAATTCAGCATGACCCCATACTCCTCCCTTCCTATTCACCCAATCTCATTCCAAGCAACTTTTTTTTTGTTTCACTGGATTAAAAAAAATTCTTAAAGGCAAATGTTTTGGCAACGTGGAAGAGGTGAAACAAAAGAGGCATCGAAATCAGAGTCAAAAACTGTTTTGAGCAGTGGAAAAAGCATCCCAGTAGGTGTAGTGCATCGAACAGCAAGTGCTTTGAAGGTGACTGAAGTTTAAACATGTAAGAATAAATACATAATTTTTTATAAATAAATTCTGGGATTTTTGGGGTGTCCCCTTGTATAGTACAGGGTCATCGATCATTCTGAATCCACTTTTCAGCATTGTTTTACATATTCAAACCTGAACCTCTTCCATGGCAATTAGTGTGTTTGGTAAGAAAATTCTCGACTTTATTTTCTTCTCTTCCAGCCTTGTCTTTGTACATGGTTACAGCAGGTGATTTATTACCTGCTTATCTCCAGCCTGCTGGCAAGACTGTCTTGTCCTGAGTGGATGAAGAATGATGCTAAACAGCAGCATCACAGAGATTTTCTCCCCGGGGAGATCAGACATTCCAGAGCCATCTGAAAGGGCTTTAAGAAGCCCAGCCATGCTGCAGTTAGAGCTGCCCGAGGAAACGGCCTCCCAAAGTTGCCTGCACAGCACCTGCACCCTACGGCCCTGCCAGCAGCCATCTTTTGCGGATGGCGTGTTCTGCTCCATGCTCCATCTGTGCATCTTGGGTGGATCTCCATATGCTCCTCACCCCCACAGCTCCTGTTCTAAGGAGTCCTGCAAGCTATGCCCTTGTCCGGCAAGAAACAGAGCAGTGGACAGTTTCAGTCCTGTATGCCTATGACTTAGGGTGAAGGGCATGAGAACCGTGAGATCCAGGCCTCCAAGGCTTGGGTAAGAATGGATGGTGAGGAGAGAGGATGGCCGTGGAGGGATGGGGGAGGCAGCAGTCACTCCTGGTACCAGACAACCCCCTCTCTTTGCACAGAGTTAAAATGGAATGAACCATCACCGTAGAATAAGCTTGTACAAAAGCGGCAGCCCACCGGCCGCATGCAGCCCAGGATGGCTTTGAAGGGGGCCCAACACAAATTCGTAAACCATCTTAAAGCATTATGAGATTATTTTGTGTGGCTTTCTTTTCTTTTCTTTACTTTTCTTTTCATGTTCTTCTCCTTCTCCTTCTTCTTTTTAGCTCATCAGCTATCCCTAGTGTTAGTGTGTTTTATGTGTGGCCCAACACAATTCTTCCTCCAATGGGCTGAGGGAAGCCAAAAGGTTGGGCATGCCGGCTGTAGAACTAATTCTAGACTGCACGGGCAGAAGCAGGGGTGGGGGTGTTGAGAACTAGGGAGGCTTTGTATAAAAGGGCCACCCCACTCCCCAAGCCGTGCCATATCAGGAGGTAGGACCAAGTATCTATAGGGCTTAGACACACCTTCTCAGGGCTGTCTCAGCCTAGCCTGTCAGTTCTGGGAAGAAAGCAACCACATTGGCAGCATGGCAGCTGACCATGGTAATGGTCACCATGTTTCCACACTGTCCCCATCCCCTGGAAATGGCACAGCCCTCCAGGCCCTGCTCTGACCCTGGTTACTCAAAGTGCTGACTATGTGTGAGCTAGGGAGACTGAATGAGAAGTTTAACTTAAACTCACTCAGAATTTTCCCATCAAAATATCTGTAAGTAAATTATTTTAGGTTTAGCATATATGAGGTTGAGAATCATTTGGAGAAATGAAAGTTTTTTTTGCAAATCCACAGTGGGGGTAAGGAAAGAGATTAGGGTCTTTAAAATTTTAGGTCAGCCTCGTCTAAGCAGGGAATGTTTGGGGGATGGGGGTAGGGGGATAGTAGGCCATGGGAACTAGGCTGGGGCTGGGGACCCAGCTGCCCTGAGTGCCCCTGTGAGATGGGGTCTATCAGCCCAGACATGGGTCCAGCTCTGTGCTTCCTAACTAGCTGTAACATCTGGGAAGTTGCTTAACTTCCGGGGACTCCAGCTGGGGATAATGGTACCTTCTTGGGAATTTTGTGGTGACAACTGAGAAAATGTATCTGAGTAGTGTTTGAATAACCTTAAATAACAAAACATGGAAGAAAGTAAGGAGCAGGTTGGGAAATGGCATCAGGAGAAAGAACTGATCACAGTGTCTATAGGGGTGTGTGGCAGGGCTTCCATTGGTGATGGCGAGAGCCAGTGCACTCCTAAACAGTGGTTCCCAAACTTTAGTGTGCATGTCAATCACCTGGAGGGCTTGCTAGAGGATATGTGGCCAGGCCTCACCCCCGAGATTCAGATTCAGCAGGTCTGGGTGGCCCACGTGAATGTGCATGTTTAACAAGCTTACAGGAAATGCTGATGCTGCTGGCCCAGGGCCGCACTTTGAGAAACTAAAGCACTTGTCTGCCTGCCTGCCTGGGGAAAGAAATGAAGGGGTGCCCAGCTTGAAGAGATGGGGGGCCCCTTGGCACTCAGAGGAGCCCAATTCAGGATTAAAGGCTGGTTCTAATCAGGAGCTATAGCCAGCCCCCAACCCCTCACCCTACCCAGGTGCCCTGGCTCGGCCCTGGACAAGTTTAGGTGTGTGTCTCAGTAGCCCTTCCACTTGCCTTTGCTGTCCATTCACTGCTTTCATTCCTCACCAAACCCACCAAACCCTTCCCCACTCCACTTCTACTTATCCCCTCCCTCCACCCATAATAAACTTAACTTCCTCCTCTCCTAAGAAAATGTTACCTCCCTTTAACTCTGACCCTACCCCACCACCCAAAAAACAGTACATCTACACACAGAGATATATGCAAGAGTATTTCTTACTACATTGTTTATAAAATCAAGCAACTGAAAGCATCCCATCTATTGCCAGGGAAATGGTTGACTGACTTCTGACACACACCTACTTCAGAACATGATGCAGCAGTTAAATCAGGAGGCTGTTCTCCAGTGCTTATGTGGATTACTTCCAGGGCATTTCATTAAAGTGCAAGAGCAATAGGCATAGTGTGATCTCATTAAGAAAAATGAAATTTAAAAAATAGTCTTTATTTATAAACAATAATAAGAGTCACATAGATTAAAAATATTGACCATTTCTGGGCAGAAGACTAAGATGGCGATGAGTCAAGTAGAGCTTTCAGTTTATCTATATTGTTTGAGGTTTTCAAGAACACATTCATGTATAACATGCATGAATTGAAGGAAAAAAAGAAATGAAAAAAAAAAAAAAACCTGAGTGAGCGACTTGGGCTTTGCTGTGACCTGTCCCTAGCCCTGCATCCATTCTCATTCCATTTCCTTCCATCTCAAAAGACTTCCCCTCCTTTCCAATGTTCATTTTTAATCCAAGGTTCACTGATCCCTGAAACTGAACCCCATAATCCTGTCGTCTTTCTTCTTCAACGGTGTTCCTACTAGTTTGTGGTAGGTGTCTTTCTCATCCTCTTTCCTTATTTTTATTTTAAAAACTATATAATAATCCACTTGTAAAAATATAATGCTTCTTAGAATGTATGGCCAAAAAATTATTACTTCTCTTATTTTTCTAGGATATTTTTTAAAATAAAGAAATGGATGTTGATCTTTATCAAATTAGCACATTTTTTACTATACTTTTGTTTTGTTTGTTTTTGTTTGCTTGTTTTTTACATTTCAGTATTAATTGTCTGTTCTGAGGTATATCAAGCTTGGTCCTGGTGGATGATAAATTTTATGTACTGTGAGATTCAAGTTGTTATTTTGTTGTTGTTGTTAAGATCTTTTTACAACTATGGTAAACACTCAAAAATCATGACATATGGCAGAGACTCATATAACCCCAGATTTCCTCTACAAAATACAGCAAAAATGCATTTACATGTCTTTATCACTTATTATTTTTCAATAATGTTAGTTTGACTTGGATTTCTTACAAATCATGTATGAATCTTATAACCTTTGCTTCTGGGAGCACATCCTGCTAATCCAGACCTGGTCACTGTCCTTGTTTGAGCTCTCTGACAGCAGATTCTGAGTTGAGGATTTAGCTGTTGTTAAGGTATTTCCAACATGATCCCAGGAAGCAGGAGTGGAGGTAGCACAGGGAAAGCAGAAAGGCCAAGGAAGGCTGTATTAGGGAGGAGATTATCAGTGGGAACAGCCAGGGCTTAATCTGGGTGGAAACAGTCTGAGAAACTCAGAACATACTTTGGAGTAGTCTTGCAGAGAGGTGGAGAAGCAGGTAGGGTGTTCACTGCTTGAGGGCTGTGCTGGGGGCATGAAATCCTAGGCATTCTCATCTGTTTGTACCTCAAGTGCCTTCTTGTACTTGGGCACCAGAGATGCCTGTGGGCAGAGACACGCTTTTAGGTGGGAGCCACAACCATTGCTGAGCACAGGGGATACAGAGTGGCATCAATGCATCTGCTATAGCCAGCACTCCCAGGGTGGGTTTTTCAAAGTCTAATGCTCCATTTCATGAAATCTTTGCAC
Source organism: Lyroderma lyra (assembly GCA_004026885.1). NCBI lineage: Eukaryota > Metazoa > Chordata > Mammalia > Chiroptera > Megadermatidae > Lyroderma > Lyroderma lyra. Next base: position 310,581 of record PVJL010000551.1, on the reverse strand, counting down.
AAGTGAAAGTACTAATGCTCCATTTTATGAGATCTTTGCAACATTTTCCAACTAGCTTTCTCCATGTTAAAGACTGTATGGTAAAGTTGTTCAAGTCAATGATAAGAAAATTAAATGAATAAAGTAACCATTTCCTGGAATGCCTTCATTCCCAATGCCCTGAAGTTCTTAGTGTCACCATGGATATCTTTAAAACAGTTCTTGTTTCCCAAGAGGCCTGGGTCATTGTCTACTTTTGTTCCCAAAACACATATCTGGAGCTAGCCATTTCTACATGCCATGGTCCTGATGCTGCCCTTCTCAGACTCTCAACCAGTGCTGGGTGACCTGACATGGAGATGTACCCTCTACTCTACCCAACTGTAACATGACCTCAATTCATCCTAGATCCTACCTACTTTATGGGGTAGGATAAGGGATGAAATGAAAGAGAATGCAAATTTGCATTAATTAATTTGCATTATTTGGTAATAAAACTAGCTGAAAGTTAGTAGAGACTTCTGTGTCCTGCTGGAATGTCCCCAGGGCTTCAGGGACTTGTTCTCCCTGCCCTGGATAGCCTCTGTAGCTCTGGAAACTTAAAAGATGCTGCCTAAGACTCACTCTGGGTATTTATTGAGCAGCACTGCTTTGGGTACCCAGTGTAACACATGATCATCACATGATTCCAAGCTGTGGTCTTTTGTGTGTGATGCAGGAGAAGAGGTGCGTAGGCTCCAGATCATCTCTCTCTGGTTCCCATTTACGTAGAGCAGTGCCTGACACAAAGAAATATCATTAAGTGAGTCCCTGGAACACCAAAAAGTGAATCTGTCCAGATACCTCCATGGCGAACACCCTCACATTTGGGCCTTTGTTTAAATATCAGCTTCTCAGGAAAGACCACACTGACCACCCTTTCTAAAAGAGCAGACCAGCGCAAAGCATTCCCAACCCCTTCTCTGCTGTATTTCTTCAGTGGCACTTTTCACCCCTGCCACACTACATATTTTATTCCCTGGGGTCTGTCTGTCTTCTCTAGAATGTAACCTCCAACTGGTTAGAGTTTTTTGCTACATTGGGTCATTGGTGAAGCCCCAGTGCCTAAGGCAGGGCATGGAACATATTAGCATGCCATAGCTTACAGAACAAAGAAGAAAGAAAATCAATAAATGAGTAGAAGAGCTATTGTCACCAAAGCCCTAGACTGTGACCATGCTTTGCTCAGCTAATATTAGCTCAGGGATTTAGATATTGGAAATTCCAGAAAACTTTTGTGAAGCTAAGTAGCAAGTTACATAGTTAGGGTATGTTTAAGACCAATTATGTAATTATAGAATGTTAGACTATTCTCATGATCCAAAACAAAGGTAGGAAAAGTTGGAATGATAAACTCCCTCTAAAGAAGTGTGGCCCTGGTAGATAGACCTCCTAAAACCTGAGCCTCTGGTGATATTTAAATGCTCCTCACATGAAACTCTACCTGAGGAGTCACTAGGAATTTTTTCCTCCTCAGGACACAGATAAAGGTTATGACTGATAACTAAAGGTTATGACTGATACTGTGCAGCTGAACCACAGGCTGGTCACCACGGGAAGCCATCTCAAGGAGAACCTGCTAGGGCTGCCCAGAATGTTTGGGACCTTGGAGAAGTATTTTATTTTCAGGGTCCCTGTCTAGTGAACAATGGGGTTCAGGGAAATCTGAGTTTTCTCAAACTTTTCCACATCTTTTCTGAAAATGGCACCCTAGAATATGCTCAACAACCCCACACTCACAGCAGCTTTTCTGTTGAATATTCAGAATGTACAGACATATTCAGAATGTCTGCAAAGAGGCAGTTTCCTCCAGTTACCCCACAGAGGAAAAGCATGGGGACCTAAATTAAATTAGCAAATGGATAATCATTGTCTGAATAAAATCGACTCCAAAGTTGAATTTGCTTAACAGGATAAGTATAGGAGCAATCCATATTTATATTCAAAACTGACAGGATGCCTGCAACTCTCCAATAGGTGCTCACAAATAGTTAGGCAGACATGCTTTCTTTATGTTGGGAATTATCCCCAACTCTAATACTGATCAATAGCAATGAAATTGAAACAATAATAAAAAACCTCCTTAAAAGCAAAAGTCCAGGACCACATACTTGTCCTTCTCAAACTCTTCCAAAAAATTTTAGAAGAGACAATACTTCCTAACTGATTTTGTAAGACCAACATTACCTGATACCAAAACCTGGTAAGGATAACACAGAAACAAGGAAACTATAGACCAATATCTCTGATGAATACAGACATAAAAATCCTGAACAAAATACTAACAAATCAGATACAACAATACCTTAAGAAGATTATACATCAATCAAGTGGCATTTATTTAGGAGGGCAAGGATGGTTCAACAAATGCAAATCAATCAAGGTGATATATCACATAAACAAAATAAAAGATAAAAATCATATAATCATATCAGTAGATGCACAAAAAGTATTTGACAAGATGTTAACATTCATTTATTATTAAAACACTTAATAAAGTGGGTACAAAATTGAAGTATGTCAACATAAAGTCCATATAGAACAGACCCTCAGCTTATATACTTTATGGTGAAAAATGGAAAGTTTTTCTTCTAAGATCAAGAATAAGACAAGAATGTCCTCCCTCACTACTATTATTCAGCATAGTATTGAAAGTCTTAGCCAGACCAATCAGGCAAACAAACAAACAAGCAAACAAACAAATAAATGGCATCCAAATTGGGATGAAGAAGTGAAATTGTAACTTTTTGCAGATTACAGGATTCTTTATACAGAAAACCCTAAAGACCCTATCAAAAATTAATAGAAACAAAAAAACAATTATAGTAAAGTTGGAGGATACAAAATAAATGCATAAAACTCCATTGCATTCCTATGTACTAACCCTGAAATTTTAGAAACAAAAACAAAAACAAAAACAGTTCTATTTGCAATTGCAACAAGAAGAATAAAATACATAGGAATAAATTTAACAAACAATATGAAGGACCGACACACTGAAAACCACAAGATATTATTAAAAGAAATTGAAGAAGACATTAAAAAAATTGAAAGATAGTTTATGTTTATGGATTGAAAGAGTTAATATAGTTAAAATGGCCATATTCCACAAAGCAATATACAGATTAAATGCAATCCCCATCAAAATTCCAATGGCATTAAAAAATAGAATAAAAAATAATTCGATTTGTATGGAATCACCAAAGATCCTCAATAACCAAAGAATCCTTGAAGGAAAATAAAAACAATATTGGAGGCATCACAATCCCTGACTTCAAATTATATTACAAACCATCAATAATCAAAACAGCATGGTATTGGCAAAAAACAAAAAACAAACACACAGAGCAATTGAGCAGAATTGAGAACCCAGAAATAAACCCACAGATATGTAAGCAAATTATTTTTTATTAAGAAGTCAAAAACATGCAATGTAGAAAAGAAAACATCTTCAATAAATAGTTCTGGGAAAATTGGAAAGCCATGTGCAAAATAAAAAAACTAGACATCATACACCAAAGTTAACTAAAATCAAAATCCTAAAGATAAGACCTGAAACAATTAAATGCATGAAAGAAAGCATAAGTACTAAACTTATGGACCTTGCGTTCAGAGTGAATTTTATGAATTTGACTTCAAAGGCAAGGGAAGTAAAAGCAAAAGTAAATGAATGGGACTATAACAAACTAAAAAGTTTCTACACAGCAAAAGAAACCATCAAGAAAACAAAGAGAACACCAACTGAATGGGAGAAAATGTTTGCAAATAACACCTTCAGTAAGGATCTAATACCCAAAATACATAAATAAACTCGTATAACTCAACAACAAAAAAGCTATCTAATTAAAAATGAGCAGAGGACCTGAACAGACACAGATATAGAAAAAGATGCTCAAATTCACTAGCTAATAAGGAAATGCAAATCAAAACTACAAAGAGCCATCACCTCACATCAGTTAGAATGGCTATTATCAATAAGACAAGTCATAAGTGTTGGAGAGGCTGTGGAGAAAAAGAAACCCTCATACGTTTGTAAATTGGTACAGCCACTGTGGGAAACAGTATGGAGCTTACTCAAAAAAATTAAGAAGAGAATCACAATGAAACCCAGCAATCCATCTTCTGGGTATCTACCCAAAAAATTTGAAAACATTTATCTGTAAAGATATATGTATCTCTGTGTTCTATGCAGCATTATTCACCATGGCCAAGATATGGAAACAACTAAAGTGTCCTTTGATAGATGATTGGGTAAAGAAGATGTGGTACATATACAATGGAATATTACTCCATCATAAAAAAATTAAATACTGCCAATTTCAATAGCATGAATTGACCTTGAAACTATCATGCTAAGCAAAATAAGTCAGATAGAAAAAGTTGACATATGACCTCTTATATGTAGGATATAAAACTGAAAGCAACAAACAAACAATACAAAGAAGCAATAAAAAACTCATAGACACAAGCAACAGTTTAGCGGTTACCACAGGGTAAGAGGGAAGGAAGGTAGTAGAAGAGGGAGGGGGTTCAAATACATGGTGATGGAAAAAGAACTGACTCTAGGTGGTGAACACACAATACAATATATAGGTGATGCATTATAGAAATGTACACTTGAAACATATACAAGTTTATTAACCAATGTCACCCCAATAAATTTAATTAAAAAAATAAAAAATAAATGTGTTTTCATCTGCTTTAAAATAAAGTTTTAAAAATATTATTGCAGAATCTAACTTTTAGGCCAAAAGTTGTAATTCCGTAATAGTCTTGTCATTTCTTACTAAGAATAACTAATGTTTGCAGAGTTCTCCCTTGTCTAGGAAAGCATCTTGTTTCACATTAATTTTTTGTGCGTGACTATCCTGGGAGAAACTAGGGCAGGGATCCATATTATTACTAGGTGAAATAGTATCCTTTGAATAAGAAAAAAAAAGAGAATTCTCAGAGTGGTTAGGTGACTGTCTGGGGTCACCCAGCACAAACCCTTGCCTCTGAGTGTCTTGTGAAAAGAGCCTACCCCTCTCAGCCCCTATGTGTGGACCATTTTTCCCTGTTCTTACACTTTTTTCTTTACTCATAGGTCTATCACTGATGCTGAAACTAGGTCAGGGCCCACGTACCATGCAGACCAGAAAAAGTGGGGGGACAGAGAAGCTTGGGGACCCCTTCTCTGTGCATCCACCAAATGTGGGTGTCAGCTATAGATGCAGCTGACCTCATGGCTCCAGGGAACCCAATGAGGCTTTAATCCAGACATTTTATTCTCAGACAAAAAGTAAAGTACTAAAAATAAATGAGAATGTCTGCAGGTCTCCAAATCAAGGCAGGAAAGCTCAAGTTTGTGGGATTACCTGCCTTCTGTAGCAGAGATGTGGGTGGACACTTCATAGTGTCACTACCCTGAGAAGCAGTAATGAAACCCATTCTCCCCAAGCTGAATCAGACATCTTCCTCCCTCCAGGGAGCTAGTCGTTCATGCAGCATTTTATTTTTATTATTTTTGTTTCATGCAGCATTTTAGAAGTTTCCATGGTGACAATTAATGCTGCAGTTACAATGGACAGCACATTCAGCAATCCCTCAAATGGCTTCTGGTTGCAAAGCTTCTCCATCATTCATCCAATGAACAGATTTTTACTTTCTCTCACTTATTCTTGAAGTCATTCATACAGTTATTCGCCTGCCTTGCCCTGACTCTGGACCAAACTTCAACCCAGTCCCCATGAGTAATGGCCTACCTGAGTTGGTATCAGGGAACTCATAGTCTCTTTCACTATTTAACTAATACTGTGTGAAGTGTCATGATAGGAAATTAAGCAGAAGTGTGGTGTGCAAGCCAAGAAGGGGAGATATCATTCAGCTGGGCTGTTAGAAGAGGCGTGTTAAAGAAAGGTTAGTGTGAAGGCAATGTTGGCCTGGGTCATTAAACATGAAGGGGAGGGATTAACTGGGGAGAGGGCAAAAGGGGTGCCCCCTTCAGAGTAAAGGGTGTTAGCACACAGAGCTGAGGTCCAAAAGAACATGGGGAGTGCTAGGTCTGGCTGGGAGTTTGGGTGTGGAGAGACAGTGACAGATGTGCCCGGAGGTCGGTGGGACCAGCTATAGGACGGCCCAAAACTGTGACTTAATCCTGCAAGCAGCATGGGGTGGGAGCATAAAGAATGAGGCTCAAAAGTCAGAGGGCCTGAGTCTGTCCACCCTTGACTGTGTGAGTGTGACTGTCACCACTGGTCCACACTCCTCTACTTTTCTTATGTGTGGTTGTGTGGCCACCACGAAGAAGACCCATGTAGGGTGTGTGTGTGTCATGGACAGCACTGATCCTCCCTGCCCCTTCTGTCACTGGGCTGGGCGCTGCCTGGGCTGTTTAGCCTATCACTGCCTTGAAGCAGCCTTTAAACCACTGTTTGTTACTCATCTTTTCCTGTCTGCGTGTGCTTTTCCCTCAGTGTCTTTATGATTGTTTCGTTCAGTTGTATTTGTTTTTGGCCTCCACACCACAAAGCACAGGCTTGGTGCACACTGTGGGGTTTAGACACTCTGTGCTCTGTAACAAGCCCCTAAGCCTCCTGGGACTGCCCTCGTATGAAGTAGCCTACCCGCTGCCTTAGGACCCATGTCCATATCCATTCTCAGGCTCGTGTGTCAGGGCTGCAAACGGAGGTGTGTGCACTGCTTGGCTTTTGGTTCACATTTGCTTGGAGTGTGGCAGGTAGAACAAAGCAAGCCCAGGAGAAATGAGGGCACCCAAAACCCTCTTGCTGGGCCACCATGGCACCTCCCAGGCCTGTTGATTTGTAACTTTCTTGCTCAGCTCCTCTGCAAGGGAGAGGGCTGGGGTCAGGTTGACAGAAGAAGGGTCACTTGGCCGGGGCATTGGGTGGCAGGCCCAGGAGGAGAAAATTCAGAGCAGTCCTGAGTGGGAGACATGCCTCCACAGGAATAGGTACTGTTGGGAAGCAGGATTGCCGGAGAACCCTCATTGATGCTTATGCTGACTCTGGGTTTTCCAGCCGATTTCTGAGCAGATGGCCCTCAACATCATCACGGAGCCACACATGCCCTACCCTCACCCAGACCCAGAAAGGGATCTCCACAGTCCTTGGCCACATCCCCAAACCAGAACACTCTAGACAACCATTGATGACATTCCTCCAAGCCCTGGCAGCCTGTACTTGTAAAAGTCAGAAGGAGCTGGGGCAGATGCAAGGGGCCAGGCTCTGATGTCAGACAGGACACAGCCTGTTCCTCCCTACCTACCTATCTGGCCATACGATTTGGTGCAAGTCACCTAAATCCCATCTGACTCTCGGTTTCCTAATCCGACACCAACTTCCCAGGATAGTTGTGGGTGTTAAAGGACTGCGTATGTAAATAATGTGCGCACACAGGGCTGGCCCGGCACATCCAGACCACAGAGGCAGCTGTTAGGCCACAGCAGTCCTTGTCATGGCTGCAAGCTGGCATGATCCTTTTACAAGAAACAGATTTCCAGACATCATGAACCAGACCAATTCTGCCTCTTTCCTGTCTGTTCTACACAAACAGCATTTTGGTGGGTGCTGCACTGTCCCACCATGTGCCCCTTTAGTAGTGCCCCTCAGCTCCCTAAATGCTGACCACTACAGCTTCCAGCTCTCAGGAGCTACCCTCTGCTGGAAGCAACTGCCAGTCCCAAGGACACTCTCTCCCTGGAGGACATCTTATAACCACTGCCTGTTTGAATGGGCGGTGATACAAACACACAGTCACTGGGCCTCAGTTCTGGACAACCCTCAAAGAACACACTGGCTCCAGCACTCCCTGTGGGATTAGCAAGGCCCCCGCTACATCACAATTTATTCCTCTGTCCAGACTAACCTTTCTCACTCCCAAGATTACTCTCTAAAACCCTCTTGTCACACATCTCTATCTCAGGGTTTGTTTCCAGGAATCTTGGCCTAGGACAGGCATCTTTTCACTACACTTTGACTAGAGCCATAAGGAAGAACAAGATTGTTGATCTAGAGGAAAGGGAACTAAAGGACAGAATGAGAAGGAGGTCTTGTCTTCTCTCCATTCTCTGAATGACAAATGTCACATTCATGAGCTCTCTGTCTTCCCTCCAGTTCTGGGCTTGGAAGAGACATCACAGTTCCTTCGTTTAACCTATCAAACCAGATAATTCCATGCGCAAAGCAGCTGGTTTGGCACCATTACCCAGAATACATCCTGTGGTCCTCCCTTTCTCTCTCCTCAGTTCTGAACATGACACCTCTACAAAGGGCTGAAGAATTATCTGATCCTGTGTTTCTCCCCACCCCACCCCCACCACAAGCCCAGACACTGAAGACAGCATTGGTCCTGCTAGGAATCATATCTTCCTATCAGGCTGATAAACTCAACTTGCCTTTTCCATTGAGAGACATATATCTTTGAACCTGAGAACTGCCTCGAAAAGCAGCTGTCTTATCCAACCCAGTAGAAACACAACAGAATATCCTGAGAATGACTTCTTCAATGGCACAGCTCTTAAAGGATCTAGGAAGTTTTCCCTGAATGTTCATGAGAAGGCAGCCTCAAAGCTGGTAATACATGAAGGTCAGATAGCTCAGGGAGAGTGGGAAGATCAGAAAAACATAGTCAGGGATGCCAGGTCTTCAGAGATGTAATGGAGAAGCCATAGAGTGGAGGGGCCATAGATAAGAGTGGAGACACTATTGCCAGGTGGTGAAGGCAGCAATGAGAGTTTGAACTCTATCCTGTTTGCCAACAGAGAGCACTAGAGATTTTATAAAAGAGGAGCTATGTGCTCACGTCTCCTGTTTGGAAAGGCTATCTGGACTTCAGTTCTACAAAAGTAATGAGTTTTTTTTTTTGTGGGGGGTGGGGAGTGATGGAAATGGGGCAACAGCAGGCATTGATTTGCTTGTGAGTCTGGTACAACAGTTTAGGGACATGTGGTAGGGACCACAGGTACCTTCTGCTCATTTAGACAGGGTCACCCATCAAATCCACACATAAACAGAGCCTGACCTTGAGGATATTGGCAACTCCTCTCCATTTTGGGGGCTTCTCAGTGGAGATATAAATTATATAAAAATTCTACATTTGCTGAAACCCTCAGAGAACAATCTGAAGTGTCTCTTGGTGGAATGACCAGAGTCACCACATAGATGGTCAGACCTGGAGGATGTTTGTTCGAGGAAGAACATGTCTTCTTGGAAACCAGAGAACAATGCTACTTGTGTAGCCACACTTCTACTAACCTTCTCAGACTTGCCATTGTGATGTTCCTTCTTTTTTAATCACAGCTGGTTCCCTTAGTTGAGATTCTTTTAATTACAAGTGACAGAATTATAAATCAAAATAGCTTAACCACAAAGGAATGTGTTGTCTTATGTAATATAAAAAGATAAACTTCAGGCAAAGCTTGATCTAGGCATTCGAACATGGTCATTATGAACATCTCTCTCAGTTCTTCCACTTTCTATGGTACCAGAATTACCACCAATGGCTTCAGACATGCATTCTACTGATGTAACAACAACAATGAGAGGTTCTCTTTGGCATTAGTTCTCACAAGAGTCATGATTGAATCTCACTACATCAACATAGCCATGCCTGCATACCTGGAGAAGTCAGCATGGCCAGAGAGATAGGCTATACTGATGAGTTACCTCTACAGCTGGGGGACAGCTAGGAGGGAAGGAAAGGGAAAGAAGATGCCATTGTGGGTAGACATTACCAAAGAAAAGTTTACTCAAAGGAAAACCCAAGACACTGTCACGGAAAGAGAAAAGAGCAAACTGTAGGCAGATGAAACAAATGGCCACCAAGAGCATCTGGGAGTTCCCATCCTCTTCACAGACTGAGGAAGGTTTGAATCCTTAACTCTTCCAAGACCCCACTCTTTCCATTGAACCAAACTTAATCTTTTTCTTCCTTAGCACTTCGTTACATTAATAAACTTTGGATTCATTTTAAGTGAATATAAGACACAGGGGCATGAATCCTTTGGAGCTAGCATCGCATCATATTTGTTGCTCCATCCCTACTCTCTAAAATATTGTGGTCGTTCACATAGATGTGCTGAATTAAATGTTAAACTTACAGCATATTTCTGGTACCAATATGCCTTGCTTTGGTGTATAGAGAAAAAAAAAGAAAAAAATTTTTTTTGGATCTAAAAGCAGTTACCTGCCTCAATCCATTTAGATGCATAGGTGGGGAAGTCATGCAAGTCAACCAGGCCCCAAGGGATAGTCAGATCTTAAGAGCTACTCACAGAAATATATGGAGAGGCTCCTGACATGATCCCAGAAGTCAGGTCGCTGAGCATATTGTGGTCTCTGAGCAAAGCATTTCTGGCACCATGGCAACATTCCAGATGCTTATCTCTCACCAAGGCCCTTTCTCCTTCCTGTGCTGGTGGGTCTGGAGCCCCCCATCCAGGCCACTTTCTAGTTACAGTTCTTGTTTTGTTTTTTTTTTTTTTTTGGTAGTTCCCTGGCTGGGAATCGAACCGAGGCCGCAGTGTTGAAGGTGCTGAAGCCTAGCCACTACACCACCAGGGAACCCCCCTCTATTTACAGTTCTTACTCCCACATGAGAGTATCTCCACACACAAGACTCAGAATGATGAAACTATTAAGGACCATGGAACTTCAGGTTCACTTCAGAATAGCAGAACAGATGTTTTATTTTACTCATGCCAGGTCTACAGCACAAAGATTGCACAGGGGCTGCCTGAGGACCTTCCCTTCCAGTCAGGACCGGTTTATTTGAAGGAAGTCCTAAGAGCAGGGGCAGCCTTCTTTACCTAGAGTACCTTTTGGGAACCCAAAGAGCCATATTTCTACAGGGTCAGCTTCTTCCCACAAGAATGCCAGACCCAGATGCTCTGGGCCACAGGATTAGAAAGAGGGTCCCCAAACCCTACATGTCAGAGTGCCTGACTGGAGAGGACTGGAATCAACCAGTCTTCTTTCAGTAAACACTTGTCACATAGCTACCAAGGGCCAGGCACTCTCAAGTATGGAGAGCAATCTTTGCCTCTCAGACTGATGGTCAGTGATGGAGACACTGGGCTTACAGTGTCCAGAGCAGAATGCTGTGGGACTACTGAAGGCAGCATGCAGCGGAGGGGAGAGGATTTGATCAGTGAAGAGTGTAGACAAGTATGTACAAGGAGCTTATGTGGGAACCTAAAGATTTTAGTTGCAACACTGAAAAAGGAGGGGTGCAGCCTAAGGGGCAGGGTCCAGGATTGATCTAGGAGACATCTTCCTCACTTCTCTCCTCTTTGGCATCCCCAGAAGCTTGCTTCCCTCTTTCCTCAGCCTTCTAAGCATAGATAGAAGAAAAGCTGGAAGCCATGATTCACTTTATGCCCAGGCTCAGGCTCTGCTGTGGCTGGGCCCTTTAGCAGCCTGGCTGCCCTTGTGTGTCACAGAGGGACCCCAATGTTTTGAGAAAAGCCCTTGTCCTGTCAGAGGAACCTTGGTGTTAGAGTCAGGAAGGCAGCCCTTGCTCTGGCCTGTGCTCAGTAGCCTTGGATAAGTCATTTCTCAGTTCTGGCCTCATTTCCCTCCTCTGCAGGGAAGTAGCTGAGCAGCCTCCCAGCCTCCTACAGCTGTGATTCTGTGATCAACACTTTTTGTGCCAGAGTTCTAGGCTTTGTGCCAAATCAGATGGTGCTAATTATCCACAGCCAGAGAATTGGAATGCAGCAGTGTCAGGGATATGGCTGTTTCACCCCAACCACACGCAAGGACTTCTGATTCCAAAGTCATTTCTAACCAGAAGACTTGCTGTAGCAAAAAAAAAAAAAAAAAATCTGTGGCTTTGCCTTTCTTAAACTAGCCATAATGATTCTAACCACACAGCAAACCTCTGCCACTCTGGTTTCCAGCAAGACCCCCTCATCGTCACAGAATGTTGTCTGCTCCCCATGGACAGCATTATTAGTGGTGCCAGGAACTATAAGACATTCCTGGAGCCCAGGCCAAATGCTTTTCCCTGGAGACCAGTTGCTGTATAAATTTGTGACCCTGCCTGCAGTTCCTAAGTGAGGAAGTCAATGGAGCATTGGAAAAATGAATATCAATTATTCTTTGTCATACACTATGCTAGACATGCTCATTCTTGCATGTGGTCCCCACACCAAGGAGGAAACTGAAGGGACCCAAGTTACTAGTCCCAAGAACCTGATAGAGTCTGATCTGACTCCAAAATACATACTATTCCTACTGCCCCAAGGGTATGTGACTCTACCACAGTACCCATGTGCTTGAGAAAAGAAAATGTCACTGTACTCAAATCTATGGTGACTCACTGCTTTGGCAAGTTTGCAGTGCAGGATCCTTGCTACTCTGCATCTATTTCTATTTCTTTTACTGACCTAGAAATCAAGTCTCTCCAGCACAGGTTGACCAAAGTAGATATTCCTCCAAATGTTCTTCTGAGTGCATTTGTGTGTGTGTGTGTGTGTGTGTGTGTGTGAGAGAGAGAGAGAGAGAGAGAGAGAGAGAGAGAGAGAGAGAGAGAGGAAAGAGAATACATATACCAAGTACATAGTGCCTTTTAGCTTACAAAGCAATTTCACACTTATATCTAATCTTCAAACACACACACACACACACACACACACACACACACACACACACTATAAAAATGTCATATATTCCATGGTTCCATTTATATAGCATATTCCCAATTAAAGATAACTGATGTTCAGAGAGATGACTTGATTTGCTCAAGGTCACAAAACTGAGTGGCATTTAGTCCAGGTTATGACTCTAACTGAGTGTACCAGATTCAGAGATCTCAAAAGTGCAATGAAAATTCTCAAAGAAATTGATTCCCCTGAAGAAAACAGAACTGCCATTGAAAGGCCAACCTTGCCTGTCTTTGATCTTCATCTGAGAAGGATCTGCTCCTGTGAAGTCCTGGAAGCCCCAAGTGGGGCTGAGAGTGAGACTTGGGCTAACTTTCAACACCACGTTCTCCTATAGTGTCTGAGACAACTGTGGCCTCACAGTGTGGCTAATTCTGTCCTTACTATTTCAAAAAGACCTTGCCTAGATCTCATTTCTGGATTCCATCAGTCACCCCCACAGAGTTTCTAGAGAAGCTTATCATAAACTGGTAGGAAACCAGGCATTTCTGAGCATTTGTCCCATGTGCTGTGCTTTTCATGAGGAAGGAATGCATGCTCAGATTTCTTGATTTCCTAAGAATCCTGAAAATGTTATTTGGCCAAGCCAATAATCTAATAATATGTCTTTTTAAGGGAGTAAATGTTCTCCCATCATTGGCCTGATTCAGGCACTTGTCATTTCTGCTTGGGTAATTACAAACTTTCCTAATAGTCTCTAAATCGTATCCTGCTCCAGTCACTCTTTCCCACATCTTTCTAGAATCCTGATTGTGTTTACAATAACTGATACATTAAGCAGTGCAATGAGCACTTTAGACCTATAATATCATTTATTCCTTGCAAAGAGCTTATAAGGTAGATTCTTTAATTCTCCTCATTTTACAGATAGGAAACATATTTAGGGAGCTTTCTATAATGCCCTAGGTAACATTCAGTAAGTGGGTAGACTGGTATTGAATGCAAACTCCACTGACCCCATACTATTGTGTCTCATTTACAAAACATGAATCTAACCTTGCTATTACCCTGCTTAAAAATGGGGTAGACTCCTCTCTCCCTGCTCTTTCCTTCTAAATATCACTGTAAACCCTAGAGATAAACATAGCAGACAACCAAAAGAGGACTATGAAAGGTTGAAAGAGGAAGTGACACTGTTTAGGGACCTAGGAGTAGAGGACCAATACAGTAGCAGGAAGCCACAGGATCTCCAACCCAACAGAAAAAGGGGACTAAAGCTCAATGTCTCTTCAATCCTGATTTGGCAACAGAAAATGGCCCAGGTGGGCTCATTTCTACTCTGGATGGACAAGGAGCCCCACTCACAACACTAGGTCAGTCCAATATAAGTGGCAAAGGAGACTGAGCAGGTACTAGCTAATAAAGGTAACCAGGGAAAATGCTATCCTTTCTTGCTAGATTTGAGACTCTGTGTGACCAATCAGAGATACTGGGAGCCCAGACATCAATGGTAGTGGGAATCATACCATAGTGAGCAAGAATTCCAGGAAGTGCTATTTGTCCCCTTTGTTTGTAGAATCCCCTTCCACTGCCCTACACACACAAATAGGTGACTTTGATGGGGAGGCAGTGGAAAGGTCACGACACCCAAAGTGGCATGGCTCAGAAAGATATTTCACCCCTGATCATTTCCTTGAAAACCACCAACTACAAAACTCATCCAAGATGAATTAGATAGCATGAAGAGTCCTATAATTAACCATTAAAGAAATTGAATTCATCGCTATCAATCAGAGCTCCAAAATTAAGAGGAAAAAAAAGGCATGGATGTTGGATGAGCAATCAAAGCTATTTGCTGTAAGTTTCTTTTTCTTGCCAGGCCTATCCCTTCTTTTCTCAGACTAGAAACATCCAGTTGTGTACCTTATATTGCTACCTGAATAGACAAACATTTCAAAGTTAAGATATTCTTAATGGAACTTATTTTCCTCCCCACATTTTTCTTTCTATCTATTTTTCTAGAAATTAATTTTAGGCACCAACTTCCCTTCAGTCACCTAACTCTAGGAAATGTCTCCTTTTTTATGTGTTATACCCAAGCTCTAATCAACAATTTCCCTCTGTCCAGAATTTTTTATTTCTACTTCTAACTTCATCCCTCACCCCTTGACTGTGTATTTCATCTCTGTAATTCCTACTTATCTTTTGGAGCTCAGTTTAGCCATCTTTTCTTCCTATCATGTTTTAGTTGGATATGTCACCATGTTGCTACCATTATGCCCAGTGCATTCTGGCAGAGGTGATGTCTCATTTTATCTCATTCACCTGTTTCCCCTCTAGACTGTAGTTTCTAAGTCCAAGAGTCCCAAACTCAACTACACATAGGAATCACCTCAAGCACTTTAAAAAAATAGTAATGTGGCCTGCCATCATATTTTTTTCTGATTTAAGTAGCATTGCATGCTGTCTGGGCAGTGGAATATGTAAAAACTCCCCAGGTGATTCCTATGCATAACCATATTTGAGAACCACTGTTCTAATGCTTCTAAGTCTACGTGACCACCAGTTTTCTATTTTATGTCCAATTCAAAAGCGAGTCTTACGTATAGTAAATCCATGAATATTTTCAACTGAATGGGGCAAGAAGTGAAACTTGTCACTGTCTTTCTAGAAATCTTTGGGTCACAGGGTATATGAACCTCACCAGATGCATGGGACAACCTACCTCTGAAGAGGAGCCTATCTTAGCACCCCCAGTGGATTCAGCCAGACCCCCAGGTATTGTGCCATCCTCTGCTCTCCCCTGCAGTATACCCTGAGCACCCTGCTCCCCTCATCAGCATGCTGGGCTGGCTCACACCCCTTCTCTCATGCCCTGCAGCACTGTACATCCAGGGAGCAGAGACTGGGTGTGGCAAAGTCAGGCTTTTCCTTTTAGAGCATGAGCCAGGATGTCAGATCCAGTGATTTGAGATTGGAATCTATGTTCTACAGATGCCAGTGAATGTGTTTGTTGCCCAGCAGCTGAGCTGCTGCCATCTGTGTGTACTAGGCAGCAGAACAAAAGTCCTGTTTCTAAAGACAATCAAGTCACAAATAACTGGAAAATCACGCACAGCTGCTCCTTGCTCAAGCCTCACTCACTCCAGGCAGATGTTCTTATTGTCGACAATCATGAAGAAAAATCTTTCAAATATGCAGAAAGCAAAGTCAGAGGTTTTTTCCCTTCCACAGAAATGAGCTGAAATTATTTTCTGGTATAGAGAGTTTAGATCATTTGACATGGAGCCCAGAAGAGCAGACTTTTTTTGACTCCAAAATATTACTTATCCCACTAATCTCATTCTATATCTGAGGATAACTATGCATGAACACAGAGAAGTTAAATGTTCAAGGTTCAGGGTCAAATGCCTAGTTTCTGGCAGAAGTGGAATAGAACTTATGATTGAAAAAAACATAAAACAAGTTTAAAGCTCTCAGCAATTTTTTAACAAATAAATCACCACCATTTATTGACTAATGCGTTCAAAGCATTTCTTGAACATCCACTATAAAACAAACATATCACAAGGCACCAGAGATTCAAACATGCAAAGCAGAATCTAAACCTTTAGGAGAAGTAGAGAAAAATAAACACAAAATAAAACAAAGTAGTAATGGTGTGCTGGTGGCACACCTGTGGTGCTACTGAAGCATGGTAGAGAGATGGCTAAGTCTGGAGAGTGGAGGCCAGAAAACCTGACTGAAATTAGGAACATACTGAAACTGAAGAAATGAAGCAAGTTTGAATGCCTAGCTCTTTCAAGAAGCAAAGCCATGATACAAGTACTAAAAGCAGCGTGGACAAATCACTTTATAACTTTGAAGTGGAAAAATAAAACCTTTCTAACTATGTATGATTCAAAATTCAGAAGCAATAAGAAGGAAGATTGATAAATTTGATTGCATAATACTTTATAAAAATAAGGAATAGGGTCATCAGCAAAGTAAAGAGACAAAGATAAACTGGAAAAACACAATTTACATAGAAAAGGGTTAATATGGCTAGTATTCTTAATTCAAAAGGAGTTTCTAAAAACAGAAGAAATGGCTTCATGGAATAAAGTTCTGAATAGGATAATTCACACAAAATATAAATGTGAAGAGTTTTTCACCTCTCTCATAATAAAAAACAAATTAAAAATACCCTGAGATTAGCAAAATTTCCAAAGTTTGAAATCATATTCTATTGATAAAGTTTTGAAAAAAGAGGCACTCTCATGCATCCCTAGTGAGAACGTAAAATGATACAAACACTATGGATGGAAACTTGGCAATATCTAGCAAAACTGCATCTGAATTTACCTTTTGACCCAGCATTTCCACTTCTAGGGATCTATCCCAATGGCACATGAGAAGAAACACGAAAACAATATTGTTCAAAGATCCTCATTATACTACTATTTGTAATAAAAGAAACTGCAAACAATTAAATGTCTATCAATATGAAAATAGCTTAATAAACTATTATACATGAACATAATTGAATACTACTTAGCTATAAAAAATGAGAAATCTCTTTGTACACTGCTATGTGAATGATATTTGGTATTATTGTAAAGTGAGAAAAAAGTAGAGAAAAGTGCCTATGGTATGTTATCATTTATCTAAGAAAAGATAGTGATATAAATGTGTATATATAAACCTATAGATTTTATTATAATTACAAACATTGAAAAAATAAATCATAATTACTTTTAAATTGGGAGAAAGGAAATAGAGTGAAGAAGACAAGTTTATGTACTAGCATTTCTCTAAATAACCATGTTTTACAGATTTGTAGTTTTATAATATTTCACAGTATTAAAAACCAATATTAAATTCAAAAACATTTCCTAAAAATCTCGTGAAGCAGATTACCCTAAATGTATATACAAAACACAACTATTCCAGAAGACCTTAAAAGGCAGCCATCTGATGACACATTCTAAGTAGACTAGAATTTAGGGATGACAATAAGAAAACTCACAACTCTCAAATAGTTTTCATAAATCGTTTTACTGGTGGTAGTGTTGCAGTGTTGGTATTTTTATTCTGAGACAGTTCTATGAGTATTTCAGATCTATCAAATGGTTACGTTAGCATCATTTAACATGCAAGATCAATGTACTTAAGTAAAAAACCACTGTCTTGAATTTGAATTGGATATATCAGGAACATATAACTTAAAAAAAAAAAAGATATGTATTTCCTAGAGCGGTCCACTGAAAAGACCTAGAAATAATCACAATCCAGTAACATTGGGCACCCCCAGTGCCTAGGCTGTGCCTTCTGAATACTATTTCCTGTGACTATCCACCAGGGTCCTTGGAAAAATTAGGTAATTCAAGGTCTGTGTCAGAGTGTACACATGAGCCTAGCAGATCGTCATGGGAGGAAGGGAGATATATTCTCTCTTTTGGCAAAAGGCAAAAACAAAGCAGGTGGATAGATGCAGAGAAGGTGCTTTTAGATTTTGTGGGGTAACATGGTGATTGGCATTTGAAGCATTCTAGAGGTTTTCTATTTTCTCTGCTAAGTGGTAGTCAAGGCCATTTGGAGAAAAGGTGAGGTGGGGACCTGCAAGGAAGTAGAAAATGTTTAAGAGTCCTGGAAGAAATAAGACCCAGAAGTAGCCAGGGAATTGCAGTGTGGTGGGTAGTGAGGGCCCAGTGAGGCTGGTGACCGTGACCCCCATGGGGACCAACAAGCTGAGCCGAGTGGTCTGTCCTTAGCCCATCTCAGCTTTCAGGACAGAAGATGGCGAAGGGTGAATAATTGAGCTTGGATAGAAGTTGCGCTTTGTCTTTGATTTTAAGTTTTTAAAAATGAGAAACACACATATATATTTAAATGCTAAGAGTGGAGAAAGAATCCGGGCTGAGAAGGTGACGATAAAGGGAAAAAGGCACTTAATTAGGATACCTGGCAGAACTCCCACCTTACGGTGGCTGTCAGTGTGGCCCAGCACCTGCACCAGTAGCACCCCTCAGGAGCGGGTAGATCCCCGGCTGCCCCCTCCACACCTACCAAATCTCAGATTTGAGGGGGAGGGAAGCCCAGTGCCCTGATGGTAACATGCCCACTAGGTGGCCCTGAAATGTCTGAGAAGCAATGCCTGACCTGAAAGGCAGGCGGTCAGGGAAAAGCCCCACGGGGGATGGTGTGGAAAGGCGGGTCCCCTCCTTCACCAGAGGGGAGGGGAACAGACAAGGGCTGTTTGCAGAAAGGGAAGAAATACTGAACAGCTCCTGCCTGCTGGTCTGTGTCTTCCCTTCTCACAGAGAGGGAGACCGTGGGGGGTTTATGGAGTAGGGAACTTTCACTCTTTCCTAAGGCAAACACATACTGAATGCTACAGCACACATTCTGCTAGGAAAAACAACAAGAGGATGACAAGATCCTAGTCTTGGCACAGCCTAAAGTCTAGAAGTCAGAACTAGTCAAGAAATAAGCTAACAGACAAAAAACAGGATAACGGAGGGTGGTGATGAGGGTGGTGGGGACTGAACTGGCGAATGAGCACTCTGCTGAGATGAGTGTTCCAGAGGCCTCCCTGACTGGGGACATCTCATGTGAGACTGAAGGATGGGAATGAAGCCACTCAACAGGTGGGGAAGTGTGATCTTGGCCAAGAGGGTGACCCAGGGAGGGACCTAGTAGGCATACAGAGGAGGAAAAAGCTTGTGTACCTGAGGCACAGCCAAACCCGGAGAGTGGGAGAGGACCCTCAGAGCTTGTGGCCCTGGGACAAAGCCTGAATTTATTGTTAAAACAATGAGAGTCTGTTAAAGGTTCTTAGCCACGTGAGTTACCACACAACCAAAACCAGGTTTTCGGATTCCGCTGCATTTCAAAAGTATCTCACCTGCACAGCGGCTGTTACACGTTAGAGTCACTCATAGAATTTACATATATAAAATTCCCATGCCTGTGCCCTACCCAGAAACTGGTTTCATTGTCTGGAGTAGAGCCCAGCCTTCATGTCTGTTGTTGCTGCTGGCCAGGTGATGTTTGCACGCAGCCAAGGCAAACCCTCGTTCCATTTGGGCTCTAATCTGTTCTTCCCCAGCTGCACTGAGCTGAGCTCCCAGCAGCCTGCCAAATGCTCTGTCTTCAGGGATGTGGCCCGATGGTCTTTACTAACCTTGCTGCGTTCTAGCAAAGAGGGTTCAAGGTGTCAGCACTCCCAGATGCCTGCCTAGGGGAACTATTGTAATAGAAACACCCACTTCCTTATTCTCCCAGTATTCTCAGGTGCCGTGTGCTCGGCCCAGAGGCCCACACTCACTACTAGGACAAGAGGTGCCTTCCTCCTGCCTGAAGAATCCCAAATCTTAACTTCATAAAAAGGATTTTCTTGAATCATGCTTTTAAGGCTTTTTCTTTGAAGGCAACGTATTAGCAGATTTTTCTCTGGGGTTTTGGGGAACTAGAATTTTATGTAATTGATCTTCCAGTCTTTATGACTAGAAGAGTTCTGGGAGCCAGAGGTGATGGGTGAGAGAGCTCCCAGACCCTGAACCTCTCTTTTTCTGGGAACTCCTGCGGGCACAGTTGTGACTTCTCACCCCTGCTTCCAAGTCTGCAGACACTCCTGCCTTCCCTGAGCTCCAGCCCATGAACCACAAGTGCCGCCAGGGTGCACTCAGGATGGGCGTCCTCAGCAGTCCCATCCACCCTCTAGAAAGCTGGTCCTTGTTCTTTCTCGGCCACAGTCTCCGCTTTATTGTGTTTCTCTGTGGAAACCCGAGCTTCCCCTCAGGCACGGTCTCATTCGTATTGTGTGGATGAAAAAGGGGCCACATACTAAAGCTGACAAGCTCAAGGGAGGCCTGCATGGCAGGCCCTGCACGCTCAGAGACTGTGAGTAACTACAAACGACGGTCTGAACATAAAAACTCCTAACTAAACGTTAAGTCGTGGTGGATAGTCACATCCTAGCCTTGTAGCTTCCTTGACAAAGGTCAGTCTTTACCTTAAGCCTGCCTATTGTCTTTTTGCATCTAAGATAACATACTCTTGGAATGTCAGTCATGACACAACTTGATACAGTGTCATCCTAAGGGTCTTTCTGAACCATGTCCATCTGCAACCCGGTTGCCAAGCGTGGGTAGTAGAAGTGAGTGGTCTGGTGCAGGCTGTAAGTAAGCATGTCAAGTTTAAGAGACAAAAATAAAACAGCTTAAACACACCAGTAATTCTCGACATCAGTGATAAAATACCTCTCTCTCCAAAAATACCTTTTATTGATCTAAATTCTAAACAGTTGCTACAGTCACTATTGATTTTAATAGTATATTTGCAAGCTTCAAAGCAGCAATTTTGTTATGTAAGCTTCAGTAACCATCGTATTATATGTACAAACTAATTTGGAAATGTTCAGTTATACAGTTTGGTCTCTGACCCAGCTGGACTTGGCTACATGGGTCCATTTGAAGTCATTAGAACTTACTTCAGATCCTATTTGTCTCCTGCCTTGTTTCACTACATATTCCTGAATTTAAATGATGGCTTCAACACACATGAAAATGGCACTATGAGAAAAGAGGAAACAAAATTTGAGCTCCTTCATTTTTGCCACTGTGTCCTTCATGTGTCACTTGGAATTCTTAGTTGTACTGAAAGTTTAAAACAACGAAATGACACTATTCAGTGTGAGGTTTAATATTTTTGATTAATGAGTACAAATTTCAGTTCATTCATAAAATATTGTACTGAATTTGGAAAATATGTTTTAAGTTAAAATATATTATTTTAGAATTGTTTTTTTTTTTGTTTGAAAAGTAAAGGATAGATCAAGAAATATAATGATTACCACCAAATATGTTGACTATTGCTAAAAATATTTTTTTCCACAGAGAAAGGAGGTGTTAAAATTTGTTACGTTCTGGGTATCAAGCATTAAAGTCCACCCTTGATTGTGTTTCCTGTCAGCCTCCTGCTTCCTCTCACTCTCCTTGGATGCTTCCTTCATATCACCTCTAGTATAATATGTCTAAAAATCTAATTTTAGCTTTTTTTTTTTTTTTTTTTTTTTTGCTTTTTGGTATGTGGGTAGTTCCCTGACTGGGAATTGAACCCAGGCCACAGCACTGACAGTGCCAGCGCCGAAGCCCTAAGCCACTACACCACCAGGGAGCTCCCTAAAAATCTAATTTTATTTCCTACATGTGAAGCTCATCCTCTTTAGTTTGACATGACCTGGAGGTGTGAGTCAATTGCCCATCATGAACACACGTTAGCCTTCATGCATATGAAAAAGGAGCTCTGAAATGTAGAGTTTTATCCACTAATCACGTGCTGGAAAAGTCATACATGATGGCCTTCTGCAGCATCCGACTGTCCGGACCCGAATCACTGTGCTAGCTCCTTGCTGGGCCGACAAGATGTCCTCCCACTTTAAACAGAACAGAAAACAACAGTACTGGCCTGTTTCAAACGTACACACTGGTCAGCCTAGTTTCACGGGGCTAAATTCAAAGTGTCAGTAGGCTGACCATACGTAGCATTTAAAATGGGACAGTACTGTTGTCTTCTGTCCCTTGTAAAGCAGGACATCTGGTCAGCCTCCTCCCAGCCCCGGGTTCTACCCTCTCAGCAGGGACAGTCACACGGGCACTGCCTCCCCTTCCCAACTTCCATGGCAATAAGCTTGGCCGATTTGAAATTTTTAAATAAATAAAAAATCTAATGTCTTGTGAGAGACATCTATAGGTATTTACTTGCTAATTCCAATGTCACTTTTTAGAACCAGGAAGTGACTGGATGTTGGACCCCCCAACAAATAGTAATTAGTAATTAAGGGTTTGAATATAGTCCATGTAACTATCATTGGTCTTCCTTTGACGAGGCAGGTAAGTTCCAACAGGAATAAATGCCTATAGCAGAATAACGAAGCATGTCCCTTCTGAACTGGTATACCCTTATTCTGGACACGAACTTTGGAGAAGAAGGCTTGCTGAGCTGGGGGTGGAGTCCTGAGTTAATGACTCAGATGTTCATGAGGTCCCACTTGAACTGAGCCTGTTAGGCAGTATGCCAGTCTCACATATGCCCAGAGGTGGTCCAGGAAATGTCATAGTTCAGGATGTTATCAACTTTTTAAGAAGTGTTGGCCAGACTCTTGGTTCTGGGCATTATATAATCAGCCTTTCATAAACAAGGCATACACACCAACACCACAGAGGACTGGCAAGGCAAACTGGGGCCAGTCTCAAATGCTCTATTCTGAGGGGACCCAGGCCCACATAAAGCTCTGGGACCAGACATGTAGGGGTATCCTGGGCATTAGGGTTTGCCCTAAAGTACACTGGTACCATTAGGAAATGGTGGGCAAAGAAAGACTCCATCAGGAAAAGATGTCTGGTGAGCAAAGCCACTCAAAAGTAATCTTTACAGTGACATCCCATAGAGCTTTCATGTGCCTCATCAACCCAGGATTGCTGAGCCCACACTGTGCGCTATACACTGAGCTACCAAGATACATTTAGACAGGGCAGGCCTGCCCTTGGGCCACTTGCTGATTAAGGCATGCTCTGCTGAATAGTACAGCCTGAACCTTGTTTGCAGCATTCAACAGGGAGCAAGTTGCCTGACAACTAGTGCATCAAGCTGGTCCAGAGACCCTGAACTCAACTGCCTCATTTCACAATGGGAGAAACTAAGCAGAGGTTGTGCAAAGAAAGCTAGAACCCAGGTCAAACCCCAGTGTGTCATTCCACACTAGCACACACACACCAGCAGTGCCCCTGGGACAGTTTACGCGGAGAGCAAGCTACGGTTACAGGCCATGGATAAATATCAAAAGAGCTCCTACAGGCCTCCACCAAGCTGTGTAGGCATCTGGAAGGAATTGTGGTCTGGGCTGGAAATCGTGTTTAGAATGACATTTTCCCGTAATTTCCCCTTTTCTAAATAGACACATCATGGCTGTTCTAAGTCTGATTTCAAGGTCTAAAATTCGTTCAAATTTACACTGACTTGGGAAGAAAGGGTGGGGGGAGAATTGGAAAAGAGAACAAACCATTCAGGGAGGTGCAGTCTGTCCCCATCAATGGTCACAACAGCAAGCACAGGTAATACCCTGATCCCCTACTCCAGCCTTCCCAGGAAAGGCAACATGGTTTTGGCAGGGCTCCTGAAGGGGACACCTGCATAAACCCAATCCCTGACAAACTACCCTGGTATTTACCTGTAAACACGGGGGCTGAGTATTCCCTCTCCCTTAGCTGAAGGAAGATTGCTTTTGTTTCTATTAAGTTGGTTCAAATGTAACTGTGGTATTTGCATTGCTGAAATTTGCTGTTTGATATTGGAATACAATCTTAAATAAATGTGGTTATGTTATACATCATTTTAATGCATATTTCTTGCTTTATGTATTTTTCCTAATGACTTATTACTTGCTGTTTATTTTATATTTATTTTAGACTATGGAAATTATATTAGACAAAAAGCAAATTTGAGCAATTTTCTTATTCAAGTTCTAATGAATCATAAAGCAGCAGAGATACCTCACAACATTAACAATGCACTTGGCCCAGGATGCTAATGAATGTGTGGTGCAGTGGTGGTTCAGAAGTTTTGCAAAGAAGATGAGAGCCTTGAAGATGAGGAGCATAATGGCCACCCATCAGAAGTACAATGACCAATTGAGAGCAATTATCAAAGCTGATTCTCTTACAACTACACGAGAAGTTGCTGAAGAACTCAACATTGACCATTCTATGGCCGTTAGGCATTTGAAGCAAGTTAGAAAGGTAAAGAAGCTCGATGAGTGGGTGCCTCACGAGCTGACCAGAAATCAAAAGAATGGCCATTTTGAAATGCTGTCTTCTCTTATTTTATGCAACAATGAACCATTTCTAAAATGGATTGTGATGTGTGACTAAAAGTAGACTTTATACAACAACCAGTGAGAACCAGCTCAGTGGTTGGACTGAGAAGAAGCTCCAAAGTACTTCTCAAAGCCAAACTTGCACCAAAAAAAGGTCATGGTCACTGGTGGTCTGCTGCTGGTCTGATCCACTACAGCTTTCTGAATCCCAGAGAAACCCTTACATCTGAGAAGTATGCTCAGCAAATTGATGAGATGCACTGAAAACTGCAATGCCTGCAGCTGGCACTGGTCAGCCAAAAGGGCCCAATTGTTCTCCACAATAACACCTGACCACAGTCACACAACAATGCTTCAAAAGTTGAAGGAATTGTGCGTTGCCTCATTCACCATATTCACCTTACTCTTGCCAACCAACTATCATTTCTTCAAGGATCTTGATGACTTTTTGCAGGGTAAATGCTTGCACAACCAGCAGTATGTAAAAAATGCTTTCCAAGAGTTTGTCGAATCCTGAGGCAGATTTTTACACTACAGGAATAAACACGCTTATTTCTTATTGGCAAAAATGTGTTGATTGTAATGGTTCTTATTTTTATTAATAAAAATATATTTAACCCTAGTTAAATATTTAAAATTCATGATTCAAAACTGCAATTACTTTTACATCAACCTAATTTTTTTTTCCATCCCAGGCAGAAGCAGAAAGAGCAGCAGTGATCACAGAGGCTTCCATCCCTGAGGGATGGACATGACCTGAAAGAAATGCCTCCTCAGGAAAGATTATGAATTTATGTAAGGTTCAAAAGACAATGAATTCTTTCTTTTCCCAATGAACTGCTTCTTTCCATAGCCTGCTTCAGGATGGGCAGCAGGAAATCACCTCTTTCTGTTTCCCTCTTAGTTTATTTCCTGTGGTCCCCTTCTCAATAAGAGAGAACCCCCTCTGAGCTTCTACCTTCCTTCAGGTCAGTGCTGTTCGACCAAGCTATTGGTGAGGAGACCTTCACATTGAAACATCTACAGCAAGCTTGTCCAACTCACAGCCCGCAGGCCACATGTGGCACAGGATGGCTTCTAATTTTCTTAGCTCATCAGCTATCATTAGTGTTAGTGTAATTTATGTGTGGCCCAGGACAATTTTTCTTCCTCCAACGTGGCCCAGGGAAGCCAAAAGGTTGAATAACCCTGATCTACAGAAAATACAATAAGATGTTCTCCGTTCACTCTCTCGTTGCACTTTGTGGACATGGTTGAAAGCTCATAGTTACTATCTCTAATTTCACTTTTCTCAAAGACCAGCCACAGAGAGGGGAAACCCTAGAGAATGAAGAGGACCTTGAGGGTGAAAGGGTGGCTGCTCCAGGCTTTAAAGTACATGTGTTTCTCCTCTGTGCCACATCAGCTCTGATCCAGAGCAGGCTTTCTAGAATACTCTCCTTTTCTTCTCCAGATGTTGAAATTTTTCTCTTGCCACTCACACCTCACTTATGCAGTCATGCAGACACACACACACACACACACACACACACACACACACACACACAGACGCGCACACACACAGGTAGTAGGTACTCACTGCTCCTTTCTCAATTCCACAGTCTTATGTTTATTTTAGATATATGCCTGGGTCTTAGACTTTGACCACTAAGATCTGCCAAAGAAAATGTAAAAATTTTTTGTGTGCCAGCATGGTGGAAGATACCACCTGAGGTTCCACATTACCAGATATTTACTTCCAGATTTCTGTTTCCTCTCACTGCTCACTTCTCATCTCCTGGAAGGGGCATATAAATACCTCTGTCACCTCAGGTTGTGCACTTCTAGATTATCCAGCAAATGTTTGTTGATGTCAGCACTACTGGCTGTTTTTTGTCCCCCTCTCTTATGGGTGAAGTATGACTGTGTGTTGCCCTCACTAATCTGGCTGTGGCTGCCAGCTGCACCCAGTACATTAGTGAAGATTTTGATGGCGCTGCCAGAGAACATGAGGCCCTTTTACATGGGCTATTTCTAACTGGCACTCCAAAATTTGTTAGTAATCCTTCTGTCAGACCCCAGCTGTTGACACTCGACTCCAATACCAAGGTGGTGGACTTGAATCAGAGAAGTAATTGAAGCCACCGTATACTCTATACTTTTTATTTCTAATTCTAGATAGTTCGGATTTGTCTTCTACAAAAGAACTGAAATAAAGAGTGAAATTTAGGTTTGAAATTACGACTTCTCTCAAATCCTATCCATTCTATACTCACTAGAAACATAAATAGCAACAAAAAAAAATGGAAAACTAAACAAACCTCTAGGCAGCTCAGTCAGGGCACCTTGTTTCATATATCAAAGAGTAAACAATTTTGGGCAAATACAAAATTATTAATTGACTGGGCAGGGGCTGATTACCTATGTTTAAAGGTAACACTAGATTGTGCATTTATAGAAAAATGCAAGTTTCCATCCATCAGAGGAAACTTCTGGAATTACACAAGAGGCACCCCCTTGTGCTCCCTCAAAATGTCATAGGAACAAGGCAGGAACAGGGAAAGGTGGAAATGTTAAACAATTAGCAATAAAATGTGGTGTTTGAGTTCCATGAGTTAGAGCTGTAGACCCCTGGAGCCAGCCCATACTGAGTCAGTCACTCCTTCAATGGACGGGGTCCATAAAATACAAAAAAGAGAAACAGAGAGCCTGCAGTTAGAAAAAATAAAATCATTAATTTACTTTGAATTTCCTTCAACAAAATAAAATTGTCTTTTGGCAAAAAAAAAGGAGTGAATGAGGAGAAGGGGAGAACTCATAAAACAAGAAAGAGTATGATGAAAAATTTTCTTACTCACCAAATCATCTGCAGGACTGTTGTAGAGTGAGGCGGACAGGCTGCCAAATGCCAAACTCATGTTGCATAGGTTTTATTTTAACATTTGAAAAATAAAAGGCTTAGCTGAACAACAGGAAACAATAGCAGATTGTTTTAATTGAGTCTAAACTTTTGCCCATTTTTTAATCCACAACTTGTAATGATTTGTATCCTTAAATTGTTGTGCATGTAATTTCTCTTACACTTGAAAATGACATCTGGAGAACAATCATTATGCTCTAAATAGTTCATGTAGAATTAATTAAAATTAAATTTGAAATGTGTTTTGACCAGTTTTACACTATCTCCAATAGTAGTAATTGTTTTCTTTTCTGTTGTCTGGTTATTTAGATGGAGTAGAAATGAGCACTTGATGCACTATTGCTAATGCGTGAGTGAAGACCAGAAAATCCTTCAAGGGCTCAGGAAACCCACCCAATCCTACTTCATATCAATCTGGTAGAGAGCATTTTCACTCCCGCCTACACCCTTTCCCTTTTCCTTGAGCACCATTGAATTTCACTGGCTTTGTCTGCTTGAAAATGTATTAGTTGGTATGGAAAGGGTCTCAAGCACACAGATGTGAGATAGTGCTTCACAGGGAACTTCCATCAGAACACAGGGGCTATGAAGTGAACAAGAATAATATCCTCAAAAAAGGGGAGAGGGGGGATGTGAAAGAAGAAAGTGATTTTTGAAGTTACTGTGAAATAAGTGATTTTAATTGTCTTCAAAAGGGAGTATTCTAAGGACAGGAAGATTACTAAATGCCATGATGAGAATAGACACTGGCGTCCACAAAATCTCCCCAAGAAAATTAAAATAATTATAATAATAAATATATGCTTTATAAGTCATGAATTTAAAATGTTTTCATGGCTATTATCTCTTTTGATCTTTGCTACACCCTGAGAAGTAGGCAGTACTATTTACTTTTGTACACAGAAGACAAAGATGAGAGAAAAATTCTGAGTTTTTTTTGCGGGCAAACCTGAGATTGTACCCAGATATTGTTCTCTACTTACTTAACCTTTCTAAATCCTTCCAAGTCACTGACAATAAAAAAAGTGTTGATAATGACCTCACTGGATTTTTGTGAAATAACAAAGCAATTAAAACAATGCCAAAAACTTAATGGACACACACACACATAACAATTATTTTAATAAATTTTAGGAAACTAAAGCCTAGAGAAATTATTATTTTTTTTTTTTGCTTTTTGGTATGTGGGTAGCTCCCTGACTGGGAATCGAACCCAGGCCGCAGCGCTGACAGCGCCAACGCCAAAGCCTTAAGCCACTACACCAGCAGGGAACTCCCTAGAAATTATTTAACTGGGCCTACAGTTCACCAAAAATAAGTTGTCAGTGTAAGCAGTACCTTTATTACTGATTAAGTCTAAGACCTTCTCAGTATGTCAATTATAACTATCAAAAGACCTACTATTAAGAGGTAACGAATTGGTTTATGCTTTGGTAATTCATCCCAAAGGTAGTAAAAATATGAAAACTTGTAGATATAGGTACAAAGGTATTCATTGTGGAACTATTTGTCATAGTAAAAGACTGGAGCGAATGCACATGATTGCCAATAAGGAATTGGTAGAATAAGCCATGATTCATCCACACAATGAAATAATCTGAAGCAATAAAAAAAGAAATAAGGACTAGTCTTACATATCGTTCTTCTGTGCTCTTTAACATACAGTTTGAAATGAGCAAAACAAGGCAACCAAGAAAGTATGTTTATCATGTTACCACTTATCTATGAACAAAAAGAATACACATGTACAAGGACTGACAATTAAGTTCACAAACTTGTCACCATGTGCTTATATTGGCAGCACTGTACAAACAAGTTGGTAAGGTTTCATAACCTTAATATATCTGTGTCTCACAGCTGTCTTCAAGTTGACTTGTGGCAATGTCTCTCTGAGTGGTGTTCATTATTGTTGTTAACATGTTTTTGTGTGCCATTGTGAGAATGGTTGAGATTGAATTAGAGAAACAAACAAACATTACATTTCTTGTTAAACTTGGGAAGAATGGAAATGAATTCAGGAGCACGTTAGTCCAAGTTTATGGGGGTAATGCCATGAAGAAAATGGTAGAGTGTAAATGGATAAATGTTTTTCTGAAGGGAGGGAAAGAGTCACTGATGAAAAGGGGTCAGGGCAGACCATGATGAGCCGAACTGACTGAAACATTGCAAAAATTCATGGAATTGTACATCAAAATCATTGGTTGACTATAAGAAACATAGTAGACCAACTAAACATCGGTAGAGAAACAGTTAGAAAAATCTTAAATGAAAATCTTGGCATGAAAAAGATACGTGCAAAAAAATGGTCCCAAAAAGAGTTCAATGATGAAAAAAAGCAAACGACAGTTCAAGTTTGCCACGACCTTCTAGAGAGGCCAGACAATGTTTGGGGCTGTATTTTCACTACTGATGAAACATGAGTGTACCAATGCAACCCTGAAACAAAATGTCAATATGCACAATGGAAGTCAGCCAATTCTCTATAACCAAAAATGTTCCATCAGTCCAAATCAAGAGTTGAAACAATGTTGCTAACCTGTTTTGATATCAAAGGGATTGTTCATTATGAATTTGTACCAAATGGACAAAGAGTCAATCAAGTTTACTATTTGGAAGTGATAAAAAGGCTGTGTGACACTGTAGAATTCTATACCTGGAACTTATGTAATTCTTGTTAACCAATGACACCCCAATAAGTCTAAAAATTATACACACACACACATACACACACACATATATTAAAGACTGTGTGAAAAAGACAAATGACCTGAACTAACTCATGGCTCTTATATCACAACAATGCACTAGCTCACATGGCACTGTCTGTGAGGGAGCTTGTAGTCAATACACAAATAACTGCATTGGACCACCCTCCTTCCTCACTGATCTGGCCCCAGTGATTTTTTTCTTTACTCAAAGATTAAAAAAAATATATTGAAAAAAAGACACTTTGATGACATTCAGGACTTCAAGGGTAATACAATGACAACTCTGATGGCCACTCCAGATAAAGAGTTCTAAAATTGCTTTGAAGGGTGGATTAGGTGCTGGATTTGGTGCATAGCTTCCCAAGGGGAGTACTTCGAAGGTGACCATAGTAATATTCTGCAATGAGGTATGTAGCACTTTTTGTAGAAGGAGTTCATGAAGTCTACTGTAATTTTATACTTATATTTATAAAAAGTGTGAAAGACTTTCACTTTTGGAAAGATGGAGTAGAAGTACTTTTCCATATTCTTCCTGCTAATTACAATGAAAATGCTGAACCACACATATAAAACAAACATTAGATGAGCTATAAACTAAAGAAAAGGAAGATCACCTGGAGATATTGCAAACCAAGGACCACACTATTGTTTGTTTTTTGAGTTTTCTTTTTGCCTCATATTTTCTGAACATGGAGCTGAAAAAGGCAGTTACCTATAAGTAAAAATAATCACAGGAGAAAAACACCCCAACAAAACACTGCTCTCCTGAAGACGAAATAATTATTTTATTTCAGCCAAACCCCACAGAGTAAACAGTGGTCCCACTTAGATTGGCAAAAGCTAAGTAAGGAGCCTAGACTGAACCACTCTGTAAAGAGGCACCCCAGCACCACTGTTGACACAATGTCAGTGAAAGTTCAGTTGAGAGCCAGCTATGTCACAGTGTCATGGAGACCATATGGGGAGTCTGGATGTACATTCTTACCCTGCACTAGTAAGGCACTTTTCCCCTTCTCATTGGCAAGGTAACAGAAAAGGTAATAGAGGAGAGTATGGACTCTCACCACCACTTAGTGGTAATGAGGACACATCATCTGTGGTGTCAGTGGATTCATGCGAGGGCAGTAACGTGGTATAACTACCACTCTCAGATAGGGAGTTATCAGTGGAGGCCTAGTGGAAAGACAGAACTCTTGTCTCTGCCCATGATGAATGAGAAGCTCCCCCATTTTGGTTTCCAGTGAAGGTCAAGTTGGGAAACTGGATTTCTGACTTTATCTGGCCTCAATAACACAGAAAATCTCCCTTTTCCTGGTGGAGCACAGTCAGAAAAAGCCAGCTAACACATATGGTTTAAATAAGATGTAGAGTTTCAAAACAATATGCAAACTGACAAGATTTCAATAAGAAAATTACTCATCATAGTGAAAACCAGGAAACTTTTAAATTAAATGTAAAAAGACAATCATTAGATGCAAAAACAGAGGTGATAGAAATGTTAACATTACCTGAAAATTATTTCTAAATCAGTCATCACAGAAATGCTTCATTGAGCAATTATGAACATGCTTGAAACAAATTAAAAAGTAAAAAAGAGAAAGTATCAGTGGAAAAAAAAGATATAAGAAAAAATCAAATAGAATGAAAAATTTCAAACTTTAAAATACAATAACTGAAATTAAAAATAAACAACTCTATCTATTGATCTTAACAGCAGAATGGAGAATCAAAGGAAAGAATCAGTGAACAGACAGAACAATAAAAATGGTCTGATCACAAGGAATAAAAAGTGCTGGAGAGGATGTGGAGAAAAAGGAACTCTCACACACTGCTGGTGGAAATGCAAATTGGTACAACCACTGTAAAAGACAGTGTGGAGGTTCCTCAGAAAATTGGGAATGGAGTTACCATATGATCCAGCAATCATCCTTCTGGGGAATCTACCCAAAAAACTTGAAAACCTTTGTCCACAAAGACTTATGTACCCCAATGTTCATCGCAGCGCTGTTCACAGTGGCCAAAACATAAAAACAACCAAATGTTGACAGATGACTGGATAAAGAAACTGTGGTACATATACACAATGGAATATTACACAGCTACAAGAAAAAATGAAATATTGCCATTTGCAACAAAATGGATGGACCTGGAAATCATCATGCTTAGTGAAATAAGCCAGACAGAAGAAACAAAGAACTGTATGACTTCACTCATATGTGGAATATAAAACTGAAAGCAAAGAAAAAAAGAAATGAAGAAACAAATAACCCATGGACACAATCAGTAGTTTAATGTTTATTTGGGGATGAGTGGGTT